>CAIGRN010127776.1:0-11529 GCA_903798345.1 Fraxinus anomala
GCAGGTACAGATTTGAGGACGAATTCTTTCAAAGAGAGAGGGGATGATGTGATACATGATACGAGATCAAGTCCGGGCAAGGACCACTGTCATTGAGGAAGGACCGACAACTAGGTCGCGAGCGAAGCGAGTCAAAGAGGCAATGGAATTGCTTGCTCAAGTTACGGTGGATGAAACGTCGATCACGACAAGTAAAGGAACAAGTTTCGTGTTGGGCTCGGGAGAAGAAATTAAATGGATCAACTTTGTTCAAGCAGCGGACGAAAAAACATAGTTCATTCAGAACGCGTATTTTTCCATTTTTTTCGTAATCTTTTATTTAAGTTAAAACTCTTTATGGAATGTTTTTAATATCTTTGAGACTTCAATTCCGTTTTAACTAGATTTTATGGGTTCCCTATATATATGACTCATTATATTCATTGTAAACACACAATTATTGAGATTATTATCGCGAGGCTAAATTGATTTCTTCTTGTTCTTCATTGTTTTAATTTTGAACTTATCAAGAATTAAATTCTTGTGGCGTTCTACAAATTTAAAGTAAGGTTCATAAGTTTTGTGATCACGGGTCAAGATATTGTTAGCGATTAGACGATTCTTGGTCCAATTATTTATTGGCTCAAGCTTTTCAAAAGTTGATTCTTTACTTTCTTGGGTTGTTCTAATTTGTCATAGGTTCCGTAGTTATAATTGCTACGTGGGTTCGCATCACATGCATTCCAAATTGATTCAAAACACAAGTGTGAAACTTGTGTAGAGGCATAGTTGACAAGGCCATCTCTTAAAAAGTGTTGAAAGAAACATTGATCCCCTTGATTTAATTCATAGTAATATATATGATTTAAAATTGTTATGTAATAAGTATTTTATTATTTTTATTGGTAATAACACAAAATATTGTTACATGTATTTGATTAAAAGTAAGGACAAAGCTAAGAGAAATTTGTTCTCTATAAAAACAAAGTTGAGAATCAACTCAACAAGAAAATTAAGGTGATAAGAAATGATTGAGGTAGTGAGTATGAATAACCATTTGGTAAGTTCTGTGCTTAAAATGGTAAAGTCCATGAAACCACGGTACCTTATTCCCCTCAGTCAAATGGCGTTGTTGAGTGGAAGTATCGTACCTTGAAAGAGAAGATGAATGCAATGTTATTAAGTTTTTGGTTGTCTCAGAACATATGGAGTGAAGCTGTTTTGACAACAAATTATATTTTAAATAAGGTGCCTAGGAAAAAGGAAGACACTCCATATGAATGTGAAAGTACCTACACCTAAGAATGTGAAAATCGGTCCAAAAATAGTTTAGTGCACTTTCATCGGATATGTACATAATAGTAGTGTAACGACCCGACCTCTATATCCAAGCCATTAGAGACAATATAATGATTTGGACATAGAGGTCGGGTCGTTACAAGTAGTGCATATCAGTTCCTTATGCGTGAGTATAAAATTTCAGACATACATAAGAACACGATAATAGAATTAAGAAATGCTTCATTTTTTAACATGTATTTCCTCGTAAGTCCAAAGAGTGACCAAGTTCATTAAAATGAACATGACTATTAGTGAAAATAGTCAGGATCAAGAACATGAAGAAAATGAAGAGGTTCAAAATGAACCTAGGCGTAGTAATAGTAAGGATAGAAAAATCTTTTGGTCTAGATTTTTTTTACCTATCTGATAGAAAGTTAAACGCTGAACTTTTAAAGAGGCGGTAAGCTATACTCAAAGACATTTGTGGAAAGAGATCATTAAAATCGAAATTGATTCTGTACTGCAAAATCATAGTTGGGAGTTAGTGGAGCTTCCCTCGGTTGTAAACCTCTAGGATCTAAGTGGATTTTCAAAGGGAAGATAAAAGTAGATGGATCAATTGATAAAATACAAGGCAAGACTTGTAATTAAAGGTATAGACAACGAAAAGGCCTAGACAACTTTGCTTCGTGTGACAAGAGTAAATTTCATAAGGATGGTACGAGCAATTTCTTCCATGCGTAATCTTGAAGTACATTAAATGAATGTGAAAATAGCTTTTCTGAATAGAGATTTGGATGAAGATATCTACATGGAAAAACCTGAGGATTTTATTGCACCTGAACAAGAAAAAAAAGTCTATTAACTAGTGAAAATCCTTGTATGGTTTAAAACAAGTACCAAAATAATGGCATGAATCTGCACATGGCAATAGATTTAGAATCAACGAATGAGATAAAACGTGTTTATATCAAAGACATTGAAAACAAATATGTTATTCTGTGTCTCTACGTTGATGACTTGCTTATTGTCGATAGCAATGATAGGATGATCAAATCTATCAAAGATATGTTGAATTCAAGATTTGACATGAAGATATAGGACTAGCCAATGTTATCTTAGAAATAAAGATCTCTAGAACATCAGATAGACTTATCTTAAATCAGACACATTATGTTGAAAATATTTTTGAAAAATTTAATAAAGATAACACTGGTGTTGCAAGAACACCAATAGACGTAAGTGAACCATCTATCCAAAAATAAAAGAGAGAACATTTCTCTAAAGTGATTGATAGTCTAATGTACTTAATGAGTTACTATGTAGTAAGTAAGCTAAGTAAATATACGAGTAATCCTAGAGCTGACCATAGCCTGTCAATTATGATTGCAGTAAGGTACTTAAGATATGCTCGTAAATATGGACTGTACTATACAAGATATCCAGCTGTCCTAGAAGGATACAATGATGGAAGTTGAATATCTGACGTAAAAGACTCAAGGTCTACTAGTGGAAGTTCATGCTAGGAGGTGGCCCCTAAGTTTTGAAAATTCTTGAAATAAACAGTTATAGCCAGATCCACAGTGGAATCAAAATTTATAGCACTAGATAAATGTAGGGAAGAAGCAGAATACCTACGCCATTTCTTAGAAGATATTCCAAAATAATAGTGATAGTTAATCAATAATTGGTATGGCATAGAGCAACATGTATAATGGTAAGTTAAGACATATTCGTCGAAAAAATAATAGTATTAGACAACTAGTCTCTACTGGAATTATCTTCATTTACTATGTAAGGTCAAATGACAATATTGCGTATCTAGAAAATAAATGATTAAATAGAGAGTTAGTTGAAACCTGCCTAGTTGACTGGAAATCCTAAGTCTAGGTTCAAAGGAGAAACCTAATTGTAAATATTATGTTGGATTACTGTGGAAACTCATCCTAGTCCATTCCTATGATGAAAATAGTAACACTTATAAGAAATAAAGGATAAGATAAGCTTTTAATGATCATTATGTGTTGGAATATTAGAGCGGATCAACGCAGGTTATTCTTAATTAAAAGATCAGCTATGTCAGGAAGAAGTGGGGCCACTTCAAAGGAGAATTACAAGGTTTAATTCCTTAGAAACTCTCATAGAATCGGGGAGATGTTCATGGCCAAAATGAACAAAACTATAAGAACTGAGTTGTGTTAGGAAGAAGCCTGTAGGAGTATAGGTTTACACACATAACATAATAGTTTGAGAACACCATGTTTACTGATCAGCTAGTAAAATAAACATACTTATACAAGGGAAGGTTCAAAGGGTAACACCGACCTATCCTATTCAAGTTTCAACCGTTGAATTCTATCACCATGAATGTTTGTTATTGTTGTTAGTTTCATTTATATGGGGAATTGTTGGGAAAAAAAATTAAAATAAAATGAAGTGAATGACAATTATAACAACAAATTTAATATGTTTCAGTTCCCTAGTTAATTTTTTTCAATTGAGTTGGTGTTCACAAAGCGCTATTGACTATTGTAACATTTTTAATGTAAATTAATGGAGAATTGAAATCCCATCTCATCCTATTACTATATACGGAGGTGTTCTCCTCCTTATTCAACACACCGAACTTTGAGAGCTCTCTTTTGTCTCTAATTTTCTCTCTTCTCTCTTTCCTTTCAAGAGTTTTGTTCTTCGTTGCTTGATAATTTTTGTTCTAGCTTGGTAATAGAAATGTGCACTCTTAGTTCGCATAAAGTAGATACGAGGTGTTAGTCAACTAGTTTCAATCGTTGTATCATGTTCAGTAAACTCTTGCAAGCATACGAGATCGTTAACAAGTAATAAATTTGAGTGAGTTGAGAGTATCGTCTCGCATGGAATAAATTCAATTCAAGTTTACTAGTTATGTATGGAACTCAAAATATGTAAAGCAAAAGAGATTTGACTTTGTACTTATTCTAATTTAATCTAAAAAAGCTATAAAATTCTATTTTTTTTAAATCAAATTATGGATGATTATATTGGATTTAGAATCTATCTATTGTCATCTATTACAATTCATGATTTGCAATCTAATTCCGTTCATGCATTCATGACAATTAATAAAGTTATGATATATCTTTTTTTTAAGACAAATTAAATCTATTCTTACCATGACTTGAATCTCTTCCTAACTCAAATTAGAATGCATTAAATTTTAAATTATATATATGATTGCACAAGTGATAAATGTAATTCCTAACATCCATTGCACATATGTTAAATTTACCACGTTCTAAATTTATTGTGAGTATCCCAACACCACAACAACCAACTAATTATCTAATTGATGACCAAATAATTAAATAACGCAATTAGTATGCAAAATTAATCAAGGAATGCAAGAAATGCTAAACTACTAGTTTTGAATTAAAATAAATAAATAATAGGGTTCATATTAATCCAATATAAAAAGAGATCTAGCCTAACACTTTTTTTTATATAAATTACAAAAAGAATAATGGAAAAATATCAACCGGATCATGAAATAATATAAGAAATCTTGTTCTTTAATTCCAATGTTGGTTTTTTTCCAAAATCTTGATGTAATTAGCATTTAATTCTTCTGTTTGAAATTGGAAACAGCAGCACTAGTCCCTAATGAATTCTTGTGGGTGTGCACCAACATTGAGTTGCACCTGAGCCGTTAGTTGCTATTGGTCTCGATTGATTTACACAAAAGTCAGCGCAGCTGCACTGGCTTTTCTTCCATTAATTCGCGCGTCCGCGCCATGTGACTTCCAGTATTCGTGCAATTCAGTCCCCAAAATTTGATTTTGAATCCTTGTAAGTCCTTTTTCCTGCACTTTTGATTCTTCACTTCATATTCCATCCAAATAGATTCAATAATTTTTGAAAGTGTGCAATTTAGTCCCTGAACTTTGATTTTCTTCTTCTTCTTCTTCTTCTTCCTTTTTTTTTTTTTTTTTGCCATTTTCATTATTTTCTTTTATTTCATCAATTTGCCTCGAGTTTTACCTATCAAACAAAATTAACAACTAGTTAAGTCATAAGTTAACAATATTAATGACAATTGCTCACATTTAACAGCCCAATTGTATAAAATAAACTAATTAAACACCACCAAATTTGAACAATTGTTTGTCCAGAAACAAATAGACCGACTTAAAATTTTTTTTTTTAAACAAATATGGTTGATAATCAGCCTTTGATCTCAAGATTGGAACTTCTATATCACATTGAACAAAATTATTTCTACTCATCCAATGCAAAATTGACATGGATGAGCGAGAAAATTTATGTCAAGTATCATAAATTCATAAAAAGCTTCAACTTTCGTCTCTTAATGGTTAAATATGTCATTTATTCAATTGTACGATTCACACTCTTGAACTTATTCTTTTTTAACCCTTTTCCTATGGTATAATCTAAGGTTGAATTTTGATATAATACTAATCCTCACACTCACTAGTTTAATTAAATCTTGTGACTATAAGCACCAGGTTTTGAATATCCTTCCAGACTTAATCACTCGAGTCATAAATGCTACAAATAGACGTTTCACAATGATATATACTCTTTTTCAATGCAATAATTAGTGCAATGCCCTTTACTAAATACCCAAATTCAAAAATGACCCCCAATTTATAATTTTCACAAAATTTTCATTTTGTAAGCCTCTGACAATCCACACAAAATTTAACATACATCGAATTCTCATTCATTTTTACATCTCCCCTCAACAATTCAACCATCCCGAACTATTCTAGAATAGGTTTAAGGATGTGTAATTTAGTGGTTGTTTGGAATTAACATCTAAGGTCTACTACTATTTTTTTCCAACTCATTCAAAATTTTGAATCAAATCAATTCTTCATGATGCAAAACATAAAATTTGTGCCCGAAACATGAAGTTTCACATGAATAAGCCTAACCTAACTGGAAAATTTTTCACAATATATAATCTAACATATGATTCCAAATATATGTATTATAGTAGGCAAATTTATCTAACTCACATAGCCACACAAAAGCAAAAATGAAGATGAAAATAAATTTGGATTTTTTTTGATTTTTTGATTTTTTTTGCACGCAAACAAGCATATAAAACAATAAGATAGATAAAAACTTGGTATTTTCCGACCTCAAACTTATAAAAGACATTGCATTCAATGTCTAAAAAATATAATATACTATATAAAAATCAAGGGAAAAGAAGGAAATTAAGTACTCCCCCCATATAAATCTTCAGGGGTGGATGGATGGGCATGAAAATGTTGAATCACTTGTTACGTCTTTTCCCTTGTCCAGTGTGTTCATGTGTCGTGTTCCTTCAAAATAAAAATAAGAATAAGAATAAAATCCATCATACATGGAACATTTTACAATAAGTTCTAACACATCATAAAGGAAAATATGGGGATGAAGATACCCTATACTGATTAAAAGCAATTATAATTACTAATCCTATATCTAAAAAAAGGGAAGAAAACTAGATTACCTCCCAATAAAGGCTTCTTTATGGCCATTTGCTTGATTTTGATGTTTTGGCTACATATGGTAGCTTAAAAAGAGTTTTCAACCTTGCATCGTTTGCAGTGGCAGTTGTTCTTTGAGTCATTTTTGGGACTTCAGATTACAAGATTTTCATTATTGTTTCATCCAACCAATCCACATTCTTTCTTCTTGTTTTTGTGACTTCCCCAATGGTCTATCCTTTTACACTCCTCAATGTTAGATGGTTGTTTGAGTAGAGTATTCATGGTGAAACTTTATTTTTTCTTCCACCCTCAAGATCAACTCATATTTTTCAAAACTATTAATACTCGTGCAACTTGCTAAGAATGGTCTCCCAAAAATTAACGGCATGTGGTGAGTATCTATATGAAGGGAAATCAAATAAGCTGGAAATAATTTATCTCCAATTTTGGTGAGTATATTCTCTACCACTCAATAAGGATGCTTGATTGTCGTGTCAGCCAGTTGAAGGATTATTGAGGTTCTTTTTGATCTTCCAATCCTAATTTCCTTTAGCTAGACAGTAGCATCGGATTAATATTTGCTCCAAAATCAATTAAGGCATGTAAATCATGTGCATTTAATGTAGAGGCAAGGTACAGTAAAACTCCTTGAATCGTTTAGTTTAGGACAGAGCTTATGTTGTATGATTCTGCTATACTCTTCTATCAAAGCCACCGTTTCATCTACTGGTAGCTTTCTCTTTTTGGTCAACATTTCTTTCAAAAGATTAGTATAAATTGGAATATGTAGAAAATGTCTTCAATGAAAGGAATGTTGATGTGAAGTTGTCTGAGAGCATCCAAGAACTTCTTAAATTGTTTTTCTACCTTATTGTTCTGCAACCTTTAAGGGAATGAGATTGGAGTTATGTGTTTATTAACAGGAACAATTGTCTTAACCAATGATTGTCTGATTGTTCTTGTTTATTGACTATTGATTTTTTTTTTCAGACAGAACCACTTGTTCCTCGCATGTCGTACGTACTTGATTCTCCTTGGTCCCTTTATTCTTCATGTTGATTTTTGACAGTTGGACTCCACTGCTTATTGTGATAGCCTAAACATGTTCGTCTTTAGGCTGTCTTCAAAGGTTTTGTGAGAATGGAATAGTCGGCACATAAGCTCGAACAAGGTAGCAGGCTTGATTGATGGTGCCTCAATAATTGCATGATTCATAGCTTTAACAACTAATACCTATTCTCGTTGGTTCTTTTTGTGTCGCTTGGTATGGTACACTGTATTTTGTTGGCTAATGCATCTGCTATCTACCCCACTCGAGTTTCCAAACTATTTAAGTGCAACCTGCAGGTTTTGAAGAGTGGTCTTCTAGTTCGGTAATTAGTCTACCCTAAATTCGATATCCCTGACTCTGATTACTAGCCCATGACAAGTTAGGATGCTTGCTCTAACCTAGATTATAGGTGTTGGATCAAGGACTGTTCAGCTGCCTCTATGAGTTTTGTACAAAACTAACCTCCTAAGTCTAATAAACATGCGTGGATGCTGAAGGACGGCTTGAAGTTGTATGATCTGCCCCGCAGCCTCCATAGACTAGTGCTAGTTGGTGTACCATGCTTACATTTTGAGTGAGATTGTCTAATTTCTTTGTTATTTCATTTGGGCTGCCATGCTCTTACTGAAGCATCAACTATGTTACGGTATTCAAGATGCAAGCCTGCATGAAAGATGTAGACTTCTCTTTTAGGAATGTCAAAATTGGAGCACTTTCTAAAGTAATCCTTAAATCTTTTACATGTCTCTGGATAGCTCTCAAGGTCCTTTTGCGTGAATGTATGTGTTTCATTTATAATTTGATGGACTCAAGAAAATGAAAAGAAATTCAATTTGAATTTCTACACCATGTCATTCCATGAAACTATGCTCCCTAGAAATAGTGAGATTAGTCATTCTCATGTACATTCCTTTAAAGTATGAGATAATAGGCGCAATTGAAAAGCGTTAGCCGACATGCCTTCATGATTAATCACCTCGCAAAGCATCAAGAAGGGTTGCATATGTTCATGATGATTTTCAATTGATTTTCCAGAGAACCTAATATCATGATGTTGTTTACATAAGTTGATCATGTCAAGTCTAATGTGAAAATTGGCTTGCCCCAAAGGGGAATAAATAATAGATTGTTGCACTGGAGCATGTATGTTAAATAATCCGTAAGAGCTCTCCACAATTGGCAGCTGCATCTTGTTGTTCTGGCAGATCGGCGAAATTGAATTTGATTTTGGTTTTGGTTTTTTTCCATTTTTCTTCATTCTCTCTATTCTCTTCTTCTTTGTTTGATGTTCTTTTAATATCGCGATCCAATGGTAGGAGATTAATTTCTTCAGAATCTTGCATAAACTACAAAAAAAAAAAAAAAAGAGAGAGAGATTAGGTGTGTAATTAATAACTTAAAACAAAATAAAAGAAAATTCAAATTCTATATAAACTAATAAACTAAAATTATGTACTTTATAACCCGGCCATGACATCAAAAACTTATTTGATAAAATTTCACAAATGTATGAGATCGTTGACAAGTAATAGATTTAAGTGTGTTGAGAGTATTATTCCACATGGAATAATTCAATTCAAGTTTACTAGTTACGTATGGAATCCAAATCATGTAAAGCGAAAGAGATTTGATTTTGTACTCATTCTAATTTAATCGAAAGAAAGCTGTAAAATTTTGATTTTTATCAAATTAGGATAATCTATTGGATTTAGAGCCCACCTATTTTTATCCATTTCAATTCATGATATGTAATCTAGTTTAGTTCATACGTTCTTGACAATTGATAAAGTTATAATATATAATTTTCTTTTTCAAGATAAATTAAATATATTCTAACTACATCCCAAAACCATTTCTATCCTGAATTCGAATAATTAGAATGCATTAAAGTTTACATTATCTATATAATTGCACACATGATAAATGCTATTCTTAACATCTATTGCACATATATTAGTTTTGTTGCATTTTAAACTTATTGTGAGTTTTCCAACACTAAAATAAATAACTAATTGTCTAATTCATGGCCTAATAATTAAATAATGCAATGGGTATGTAAATTAATCAAGAAACACGGGAAATACTAAACTACTAGTTGTGAATTAAAATAAATAAACAATAGGGTTTATTTTCATCAAATACAAAAAGAGATCTAGCCTAGTATGTTATTATATAAATTGCAAAATGATTAATGAAAAAATATCATCCAGATGATGAAATAATGTAAGAAATCTTGTTCTTTCAATTCTAAGGTTGAATTTTTCAAAACCTTGATGTAATTGGCCTTTAATTCTTGTTAGGGTTTGATCTTCTCTCTCAAAAGTGGTGAATTAGCCCCTTATTTTTTTTAATGAATTTTATGAAATTATTATGTATCTAGATGATAGAGAGAGTTCCCTGATATTTTGGCCAAGTTTTGTATTTATAGGAGTAAAAGAATCAAGCTAAACACGTGTAGAATCTCAATTAAATTAAAATTCAGTTTGAAACCGAAAATTGTAGTGCTAGTCCCTGAAGAAGCTCTGCGTATGTGGCATGTGAGTTGCAACTACATCGTTACATGTTGTTGGTCTCGATTGATTTACACACAAGTCGGCGCACCCGTGCGGCTTTTCTTCCATTAATTTGCGCGACTTTCCAGATTTATACAATTCAGTCCCCAACTTTTGAGTCCAAGCCCCTTTAAGTCCTTTATCCATGCATTTTTTATCCTTTACTTTATTCCATGCAATTAAATTTAATAATTTTCCAATCATCGATAGTACGTCTAAATCAACTATTGAAAGCAGGCGATTTAGTCCCCGGACTTTGATTTTCTTCCTTTTTCGCCATTTTTCATTCTTTTCTTCCATTCCATTCATTTGCCTCGAGTTTTACCTATCAAACAAATTAAAAATTAATTAAGTCATAAGTTATCAACATTAACGACAATTGATCACATTTAACGACCTAAATAATTGTATAAAATACACTTATCAACAAAGATCATCAGTTATCTTGCACCATAGTGGAGGGGCGAATTTGTTTTAAGGAAACCGTGTACAACACAGGTTTCAGCCCCTTCCAATACCGCTACTATATCAACAACCATAATTTCTCTATTTTATTAACTTTATTTGTTGTAATGTTTCTTTTTATTATTTTATTTATATAATTCCAATGGTATTTCTAATTTTCTTTTGTATTTTTCCTAACACAACATGCCTTAAATAAAGAAATGAAGAAATGTAATACTTTTGTAGAATTAAATGTTGCAATGTGTCTGCATGTGCGTGTGTATAGCTCTACAAGCCAATTCAACAAAGTCTTATGAGTCTTATCACGTACTCGGTGATATTAGGTGAGCTATGTGGATAATCTTCTTCCGCTCAACTCTATGAAGCCATTTACAAGNATTTTCTTTTGTATTTTTCCTAACACAACATGCCTTAAATAAAGAAATGAAGAAATGTAATACTTTTGTAGAATTAAATGTTGCAATGTGTCTGCATGTGCGTGTGTATAGCTCTACAAGCCAATTCAACAAAGTCTTATGAGTCTTATCACGTACTCGGTGATATTAGGTGAGCTATGTGGATAATCTTCTTCCGCTCAACTCTATGAAGCCATTTACAAGATTAAAAGACAAAGATTTGTTTCTTTTAAACCCATGTGGTTTTAGACTTTTAGGTTAATCTCTTCCTTTTCAACTCACCTAATTCATGTAATTCTAATCGGCAAAGTATTTTTCAATTTTCA
>CAIGRN010127784.1:0-15115 GCA_903798345.1 Fraxinus anomala
AATTTGTTGCTTATATTCGATAATTAAACACCTGCTACAGAAAATGCCACAAGTACAACAAAATTAACGTACATCAATAAGCTCTAGCTATATTTCTGAAAAAAATACAATGAAAACTATGTTAATTCAGATATTTGTACAAATGCAGACAGACTGGACCTTTTATTTTGGTGAATATGAAAAGTCATTTATGCTTCATTCCTGAACTTCAAGAATAAAAACATGAGCCATTAGAGGTTTGTCATATTGCCTTCTGCTGGCTTTTTCTTGAATCGGTAATCTCTAGCATAATGGCCTCGTTTGCCACATACAAAACATGAGCCATTAGTTCGTTGAAATCCCTTAAATGATTGACATCTCTTATCGCGACTTTGTTTGGCTCCCCTTGTCACAGACCTTCTCCACGTTTATTTTCTTTTAATTCCTCATTATTTTGTTGATGGTATCGACCTCTTCTTTTATAGCTAAATAATGATTCTTCCTCTTCTTCCTTTATTGAGACCCCTAACATTTGTTTGGTTAATGCTTATTGGTCGGCCAATAAATTTTCGAGATTGACCAATGAAGGTTGCTCTGCTCAACCTTCTATGGCAGTAATGAATCCTCTAAATTCAGGTTTCAGACCATGTATAATTATTCTCTCATTCTAAACTCTGAAATCTTACTTGAAGAATCTAATTTTGAAATTTCGAGAAAAAAAAAATTTGACTTTATTAAAATATTGACTTACCGTTTGTTCTCCTTGAGTGATCGAGATTAGCTCATTTTCTAGCAATTGCAACCTCAAGTCATTTTTCATTAAAAATAAAGTGGCTATAGTGTCCCATGCTTCCTTTTGTGTAGTCTTGTCTCTCATATGCTCTAATAATTCTTCCTCAATTGTTGTCTTTTTAACAAACATAGTCTTACCCACTTTGATTCTCCATTTCTCCAGAGCTCCGGCCTCTTCTAGTGGCATCATGTTACTTCAACCAACTACTTCCCACAAGTCTTGCTCTTGGATATATGACTTCATGCAAGTCTTCCACATGGTGTAGTTTTGATTATTGTGTTTCTTTACTCCGCTACTGCTTGTAGGTCGCCCATCGTGACTTGATTTACCTCTTCGTAATCAAGCAAGCTTTACAAAAGTTTCAAAATCTCCTTTTGTGCACGAACACCAAAAGCTCAAAAATCCATCTTTGAACACCTTGCTCTGATATCAAATTGTTGAGTTTAAACACGAAAAAAAAAAAATTAATGAAATAAATTTACAAATTTTGAACACACCAAAATCACTAACCAATTATATTTAACAATGGAACACTCAGTTTATTCTCTCTCTCTCTCTCTCTCTCTCTCTCTCTCTCTCTCTCTCTCCACTCTTTGTTTCTCACTCACGCACACACTCTTACAGACAGACTCTCATCACTCATACTCTCCACTTGCACACACTACAGCAGAGACATACACACATATATGGGCATTGAAAGTCGATGGTTTCTTCTACAAATTTCTGTTTGGACGGTGGAGGAGAAAACTCTAGAATGGCTGTGGTTGAAGTAGATATGTCGGTTGTTGCTCCTCTTTCTAGTATGGTGGTGGAGTTCACAATTTCTATAGCTAGAATATTCTTGTGACTTCCATAAAGTCGATGTTTCATCTTCAATTTATTATTGATTCAGAAGCTAAAAACCCATTATGTCATGTTTGGTAGGAAATGTTGGATAATACTGGACAAATCTAAAGAAGAAAATGAATTTCTTAAACTGTCTAGTCCCATCCCGTCCAATACTCGATACTAAATATTCACTTATAGCCCCTATTTGGTAGAGATTAAAATCATTTTTTTAGTAGATTTTGATTAAAGTTGATAAGATGTGTGGTTGAACATTCACTTATAAGTTCATATGAAAGAAAAGCTTATAGCCCCAATACTCAATTCTCGAACATTCACTTATAGCCTCCACTTGACGTCGTGACAAAAGAAAAGCTTCATAGAGCTTCTCGGAGCGTCTAAGCGCATGGATGAGAATTGAGTAGAGAAGTTCATATGAAAGCAAAGATTGTGTTTTTGAAGTCAAGTGACTAAAGAGTATGCGGGAGATATGGAAGAAGAGGACAATGAGAGGGATTTTATGAGTGAATGCCACAAAGGGGGCCAGAATCGCTTAGAATGATTATGCGAGTCAAAGCTCCTCGTGTCGTGTCGAGCGGTGGGTCGGGCTTTGATGCAGGGATGTAATGGGAGGATGAGAGGAAGGGAAGTGAAGCCATACTTGTAGTTTTTGAGTCAAGGGTATTGAAATTTTATGAAACTTTAAACTTTATAAAACTAGAAAACCTAATTGCTTAATTGTCGAGATCCTCCATGTCAAATCATCAAAAATATTAATAATGCGGAACATACCTTAATTCTTTAGGAATAATTTTTTATTACTAGATCTTGATTCCGAATCTTGAATCTGGATTATTGGTTCTTTTGGTTTTTGAGTTCTTGATCTTGATCTTGCTTCTTGCTCCATAATCTTGATTGTCTTGTTTCCCGATTTAATTGCTCCAATGCTTCTTTTTGATTATGGATTTTGTATTTTACTTTTCAATATGTTTTCTCTTGTATTCTTGTGTTGATGAGATGACATAAAGAATGAGAAATTGTATATGAATTTGGGACTATAACCATATTTATAGTTTCTATATGTATTTGGCATATCGTCAAATACAACCCTAATGGATCTGATCTCTACACATATAATCCAACCCACACTTTATTTAGATGTTAAGCTCAACAATTTAATTCTTTATTAAATAACTTTAATTGGGCTCAACTTTAAGATATTTTTATACATAATTAATTACATATGTAGGTCCATAATAACAAATTAATAAACCTAACAATTTCCCACTTGGGCCACATATGTTACCTTATAAATGTATATAACCTTATGACATCAAAACTTTTGCTATCATAATCAAAAGTATCTCCAAACAATCTCGTCCTTTAATTATATCGATATAGGATCAAAAGCAATTTTCATTACAAATATCATAACTAAACCCTCAATGGTCACGTAATCAAATGACATAGATCAAATGTGGATGTGTAGCATGAAAATTACATGTAATGTGATTCAAAGATGCATATTTCCAACTGATCATAGTTTATTCTTTAATGAGATCAACCATAAACTTTAATTATAGTGGAATTAAACTAAATATTTTATTCATGAAATAAATTAAATATCAATAGATAAAAAAATATGTTAAAAACAGATAACATTCGAATACAAACTCCCACTAAACTAGCATATCATCAAAAGATGCAACACCCATGTGAGTATTATGCTTATGAAAAACGTTGGGTGGTAACCATTTAGTAAATTGATCCATGATTATGGAGTTTGTCCTAATATACTTTATAAAAATCTAACAACTCTGAATTCTTTCCTTAACAATTAGGAACTTAATGTTTATAAACTTTCACATAATCAGGCTCCTGTTGAAATGTAAGACTACTATTGTCATAGAATAATTAAAGTGTTCTTTCAAATACATCCAAAATATGCGGCCTAGTGACAATAGTTTGTAGTCATATTCTATGATCAGAATATCCAGTGATCTTCAATTGGTCTGATTTTCTTAAATGTGATCATATAATCCTTAGTTTTCTATAAATACCGAATGACCTAATGACTGCTTTCTAAATTTCTATCCCAGAGTTAATTAAATATCTGCCTAGCATTCCAACAAGGAATGATATATCTGGATGTGTGCAAACCTAAGTATACATTAAATTCTCAACTGCTGAATCACATGAAATTTTTTGTATTTTTCTTTATTTAAATTTATCATTAGGGGCATTAATTGAGACTAAACTTGTCTCCCTTGACAATAGGGGTATCACCTGATTTATATATCTGCATCCCAAATCTTTTAAAAATCTTATCGATATAACTCTTTTGTGATAATCAAAAAATACACCGAGAACGATCCCTGTGTAACTATATCCTTAATACAAAATAGGCGTCACCAAGATTTTTCATTTCAAAATTTCATAACAGAAATCTCTAGGTTTCGTGCAATAAATTTATGTCATTGCAGACAAGCAGTATGTCTCGACATATAATACCAAAAAATATGCTTACTCCCATTGAACTAGTGATAGACACAATCATCAATTGAATTCATCTCAGAACCAAATGATAAAATTATTTGATGAAATTTGTGATACCATTACAGGAAACCAGCTTAAGCCCATATATAAATTTCTTTAATTTGTAAATCATCTGACGTAGCTTAAGATCAAAATGTGTCACAAATGCCATAATTGTCCTAAAAGAGTCTTTTATAGAAACCGGAGAAAAAAAAGTCTCTTTAATGTCAATGTCTTCCTTTTGAGTAAAGTCATTTACAACAAGATGAATCGCATATCTCTCCACATCATCCTTCGAATCCCTTTTAATTTTAAATATCCAATTACAACCAATAGATTTCACACTTTCGGGTAATATGATGAGTTCCCAAACGTCATTGTTACTTATGAACATTATCTCTTTACGCATGACATCAATCTACTCTTTAAAATTATTCATTTGCATGACATGATGAAAGTTTATTGATCACTTCCATCAATCCATGCCATCTTTTTTTTCTTGGAGAAAGATTATAAAGTCATCCGAAATTGTCTTTCTTCTTTTTATAGTATATTTCCTTAATGGCATTTGTTCTCGAGGTTGTTGAATTTCTTTTTCTGGAACAATCTCTTGATTGTGTAGAGGGGATTTTATAATATTGTTTTGATCCGAAATTGCTTCTTAAACAAGATCTAGGGCAAGAATTTGTTCTTGATGCTGATCATTGTCAATTGCACAGAAGAAATATATACATATTCTTCATTCAAGATAAAATCATTAACATTATAACCTCATCTCCCATCTTCAAGGAATCGGACATTTCTCATTTCGAAAATTGACCTAATAGTGGGATCTTTTTAAAAAAAAATTGTAACCCCTTAGCAATTGCTTTACTTGGAACTTTGTTAAGAATTTAAGTTGCAGCCTTTAGTACTTCTACCTAGAGAGATTCTGATGTACTGCGGGACGATTCCATATTCCTTTAGGAATTTAGTAAAAAGCCCTAGACATTGTTGTCCCTATTCATCATATATGTCATAGTATTCACTACTATGATAAGATATGACTTGTTAAATTCTTCTACAAAGTTATTTTTCAACATCGGCTTTGTTTGCCTTGAACATGTCTAGTGTTTGAGATTTCTCATAGATGAGATATAGGCAGCCATAGTGAGAAAAATTTGTCTATGAATATAATAAATTATTGTTGACCATTCTAAGAAGTCGAATTGAATGGCCCACATATATCCATATGAATTAGTTCTAAGATATCTGAAATCATATTGGCACGTAATCTCTTTGTATTTGTTTGTTTTCCCTTAATATAAATAATATAAACACTTAAGTTTGAAAAATTAAAGGAATCAAGAATTCCTTTTGACACAAGATCTTCCATTCTCTTTTGGGAGATGTTACCTAATCACTTGTGCCATAGCGAAACAAAATTCTTATTAGTTAATTTATGTTTAATACCATGTGAATTCACATACGAGGTTTCTTTATAAGAGGCAACCGTATTAAGTAGATATAGGCTATCGTAACCGGATAAAGAACTGGTATGTACAATATTTTAACTAAGAATAAGATTAAACTGACTATTTTCAATTGAATAAGAGTAACCGAATTTGTTCAATGTAGAAATAGAACCAAAATATCGTCTAAAGACGGTACTGCAAATATCCTTCATATTCAAATCATAACCAGTCTTTAATAATAACTAAAAAGTCCTTATAGCCTCAAGCTTAACTGATTTGACATTGCCCCACATTGATGAATCTTTCAGCATCAATTGACTTTTGGTTGTTCAGACAACCTCGCATAGACACACTTATGTGAGTAGTGGCACCAAAATTTTATCCACTAAGTGTGTCTAGGTATTGAAACTAAATTANGTATTGAAACTAAATTAACCTCAAAGCAAACTAAAATGAGAAGCATGCTTTTCTTTACACGTCAAACGTAGTATTTAGTACAGTATCTCTTTATGTATTCCAGATTTCACAAAAGTAACAACCAAATTTATCCTTTTCAGGCTTTCGCTGTTTATTTTAAATCGAACCAGATGCAGCTTTTTAATTCTTTATAACTCATCTTTAGAGGTACTTGCAAACTGAGTAATATCAATTTTATCTTGTTTTAGCCTTTCTTTTCTTACACACAATATGGAATGAACTCATTAAGAGTCCACTTTCCCTTTTAATAGTTGTAACTGACCTTAAATTAGTCAAATTATGCAATAATAGAAATCAAAACTAAATGCACGAGCAAGTCATCAAACAACTCAACCTTTAATGATGTTAGTTTTGAAGCAAAATGAGATATCTCCATAATGTACTCCCTTATGTTTTCTTTACCCTTATACCTTTGTGAAACTAAGTTCGCTAAAAGCGTGCTAGTTCGGCCTTATTGCCTTTTGCAGTGTATTTTTTTAATTTCATCAAGAAACTCCTTGGCAGTCACATTATTGAACACAACATACTTGAATGCTGCTCCCATTTCTATTAGCGAAACTTTTATCTGTAAGAGTAGTGAGTTGTTCACTCCTAAATGCAAGGTCTAGATTCATGCATCCAAGAACGATATAAACGTTCTCTTTCCAATCCTTAAACTTTGGTTCTAATACATAAATTAAATTGATGTTGGTAGATATTGCAGAAGTTGATGGATTAACTGAATAGAGAACTTAAACCTAATTAACATGTTCACATAAGAATCTATATTGGACAATCAATAATTTCAAATAATGGTGAACCCCATCACAAGAGACCGAGCACAACATTTATATTTAGTTTTTGGACAAAATTACCAACTTGTAAGTGACACTCTTGGTGTAGTAATCAAATATTGACAATAAATTCCGTCAAACATTAAATCTATTTTTGGATCGACTCAATGTTTATATAATGAAAAAATTTACAATTGTCACATATTTATCACCACAGATGTCTAAATAATTCGGCCAAATATTAACATTCCTTTGGGCCGATCAGTACTTACACGAATTACGTACACATAACCTTCCCAACATTCCAAATAAATTAATTTAGGCAAGAGATGTTACTTTGGTAACATGTTGTTTCAACTAATCTATTTTAGAAAATTAGTAATCCAAAAAAAAAACTTTAAATACTAAGATTTAAAATTGATTGTTCATTAACCCTTATTATTTATTTATTTTGTTTTGACAAAAATAAATAAATAAATAAAATTAAAAAGCAGCAAGTCGGCGGCACAATGCCATGGCCCTACCTTTACTGGCCAATGAAATAGCGCGCCATTACTACCCATGGAGTCAAGCAGTCGGAATTATTGATTTTTCTTCTAAATTGCTTCAACATACACAATCACATGCCCACATGATTAGTGTTCAAAGCAAACATGCACCATTAATATACGGAACCCGTGCTCTACTAATGGTCACTTAATTTGACTTCCAAAATAGACAGAATGATAATTTATTTTGAAATCCCCACTAATTAATTACTCATGTTTTAATCCTTAATGCAAAATTAGCAAAACTTTTCCTTAATGTTGAATTCAGAATACAACATAAAGTAATAAATTATAATCTACTCGAATTCAACAATTAATTTCTAAGATTGTCAAATTTGAAAACACCCAAAAAAAATCCCAAATTTTGAAATTTAGGGCTTGAAATTCACATCCTAAAATTAAGAAATCCAAAATATAATTTTCAACCATAAAATTCTTTCTTTAATCTCAATGATTTAACATACATGTAGCTCTAATACCATTTATTAAAATTTTATGAAATTTTAAACTTTATAAAACTAGAAAACCTAATTGTTTAATTGCCAAGATCCTCCATGTCAAATCATCAAGAAAATTAATAATGCGGAACATACTTTAATTATTTGGGAATAATTTTTTGTTACTGAATCTTGATTCCAGATCTTGAATCTGGATTATTGGCTCATTTGGTTCTTGAGTTCTTGATTTTGCTTCTTACTCCATAATCTTAATTGTCTTGTTTCTTGATTTAATTGCTCCAACCCTTTTCTTGATTGTAGGTTTTTTTATCTTTCTTTTCAATATACTTTCTCTTGTATTCTTGTGTAGATGGGATGACACAAAGAATGAAAAATTGCATATGAATTGTGGATCATAACCCTATTTATATTTTCCATATGTATTTGATCAATAGTCAAATAAAACCCTAATGGATCCGGTTTCTACACATATAATCCGACCTACGCTTTATTTAGATGCCCTAAACCCAACAATTCAATTCTTTATTAAATCACTTTAATTGGGCTCAAATTTAAGTTAGCTTTATATACAATTAATTACATATGTAGTCCCACAATAACAAATTAATAAACCTAACAAAGCGACGTCATATGGGTTGTCATTTAATTCTTCATATTCTTGGTAGATGAAATCCAGTTGTTGTGTAGTGGTGGAAGAGACTGAACAACTACTGGCGAAGAGTGGAGTGTGAAGGAAGAGAATGTGGTGTCAGAAGAAAGGCAGAGGAGGGAAGTGCGGTGGAGGGAAACGGAGGTGAAGTGGCGGAGGAAGTAATAGCGTGTTCATTTTCTGGTACATAAATGACAGAGCAAGACGGTTATAATATGATTATCGTTTTTTCTTCCTTTTTTTAAAGGAATTTCATTAAAGAAGCCCCAAGTTATGGGGTGTAGTAGAAAAATGGCCTTTCTACAAGTTGATTTTAACTAACCTTATTTTTCAGAAAAATATTTTAATTACTCTTATATCCTCCTCGTATTCTCCCTTGTTTAAATCCAACCAGTTCTCCATATTCATTCCTCCAATAAATAAATAAATAACCCCACCCCCACCCCCACCCACCCCAACAACTCTCATTTATAAACTACAAAAATCAATAATATAAAAGGAAAAATCTTTTTTGATAGAGTCAAGGACGATAAACTAAAGGGACCACTTAAGAGGGTTAAATGGACCGAATTGAGCAATTCGACTCGCCTGCAATCAGGTTTGGCTTAGTCCACTAGGCGAGCTAAGCATAAGCTGACTTGCTCTACCCACGATTGATTTACGGGTAGATTGGATGGATTAGACTAGGCTTTAGCTCAATCCCCTTTCAGCCCATTCAATTTTGTGTCTGTGTGCATATTTTATTTTTTCCATATTAACCTGACTTATAAATTTTTTTAGTTCGCTCTCGAATTCATCCTTTCACCAAATATGAGCTAGGCTTGGTCATATAAACTATTCATCCAACCCCTTTACTACACCACCCAATGCCATATCATCTCATAGCCACGTACCACTTGCACAAACAATAACCATTTGCAAAATGTCCCAAATTTGAAATTGTAAGTAGGGGATTGCAATTTCACAAAATGCACTAGAGGATTCTTATTCCCAAATCCTAAATTTTCTTCTCCCCGACATTTGGCGACACATTGTACACCATCTTAGGGTGTCCCTAGCGATCGCATGCTACTGCAAGCAGTAGCGACGCTGCTTAGCCTAGAGAAGTGATGGCGAGTGACAGTAGACGTAGACTGCGATTGTGGTGTGGATGTGAATTGTGATTTGGGGAATGAATAAAAGAATAGGTAGAGTGATATAAGGTGGGGTGGAATAATAATGTGTTTGATTTTTGAAAGAATAAAGTTAAGGTCCTATTTGGTGGCATTTACTTTAATTTATCTTTCATACTTATTTTCAACCACATATTCACACAATAAAATATTCTACAAAGAATAGGTAGAGTGATATAAGGTGGGGTGGAATAATAATGTGTTTGATTTTTGAAAGAATAAAGTTAAGATCCTATTTGGTGGCATTTACTTTAATTTATTTTTCATACTTATTTTCAACCACATATTCACACAATAAAATATTCTATACGTAAATTCAAATTTTTTCCTACTTATTAACTACACATTCTTCAAAATATACTATTCAAAACATAGTTTTTTCAAATTAAAGGTCACCAAACAGGAGCTAAATTTTAATTTTTAAACGATTAGCTTAAAAAAATATTTGCAAAACCCAATTAATAGGCAAGCCCATGAAAGGATAACCCATTTTCGTTTAGTAGGGGGAAGAGAGGCCAAGGTTTTCTTTCTCGGTATCACTACTATATAAAAAATGCATTTTGTGGTTATTGTAAATGCAATAGTAACCAATGAGATGTTGCTGTTCATTTTTTCAGGTTTCACACTTCCAATCCTCTAGTTTTATACCAGATCATTTTTTTCCCAATCTGCTAACAAAACGATGTCGTATTAGATTTTGAATGGTTATGTATTTATTCAACAATCTCCATTCTCACATGTGAATAGTTATTTTCTTTTGATTATATTGTAGTGATTCTAAATATATGGGTGTATAAACGAGAATCATGTCTCCGCGCAGCGCAGACCTTTTTTTTACAGTGCTAACAATTAAGATGTTTCAATTCAAAAAAAATGCCCGTGCTGCGAGGACACCATGTCTCTGCGCTACACGGAGACTTTGCGGACACGGTGTCTGGATCGTGTCCACATAGCGCGGACAATTTTTTTTTTTTAAACTCTTGATGGTTTTGGATACAAGTCTTCATTTTTTTCCCCTCAAATTGACTCTTTTTTTTCTTGTTAAAATATATTTTGCCTGAAGTGTTTTCAATTTTTTTGGGTTGAATATTTATTTCTTTTAGATTTTTAGGTTTTTTTTAGTCATTTGTTTATAATGAGTTGTTCGTAAATTTGTAATTGGTTGTCGGTTGTTTATTTCTATTTGTTCAGGGTATCAACACTTGAAACATATTTATCATGCAACATAATACACGAAGGTAACTCCCAAACTCTTACAAGCACACTTCCAACAATGAAAAACTATATAAAAAAAATTAATGTACTAGAAACCATAAAAAAGTAGGCAGTGGAAAAAAAAACTTTCACAAAAGAATTCATACCTATCTTAATAAATCTAATCAGTATAACCAATCATGACAGATACGTTGCTGAACAGCTATGCGAGGAAGATTTCTACTCAATGGTACCTATTTCCAAGTTCATGAGGTAAGATCAAATAAAGTCCATGTAAATCAAAGTGTCGGGGTTTATTTTGTAACAATCGACACTTCTTCAGCATTTATTTCTGAACATTTTCAACATCATGATATTTCTGCATGACTCTTTGATTATCAATTCGATGTTCAATTTTTTTATTGATTCAATGTTTACTTTTGTAATTTGTCTCTTCTGTTGCCTTTTAATTTAAATGTCTGTGCATCGGGTTATATTTGCTGTGTGACTACTTGTTTCCGACTTCTTTCTTCAGTTGGAGAATATACATTGTTATAATTATATTCCTGATTTTCTATTCTATATATGGTTTTGACTTCTGTTTTCTACATTTATTTTGCTTCGAAACATTTCAGGCTTTATGATATTTGTGTATATTTTTTTTTGACTTACCATAACATGGTGCTCTAAAGTCACTAGCAATTCTAAAACCATTGATGGGATTAATTAGCCAATAGAAGTTTGAAAAATCTTGTCTGTAGTTATTGATTTTTATTTCTGAACTTCGACCATTTCCATTTTGTTCACGAGCTTGTAATTATTCTTATGGACTCTTCAATTCTTTACTTTGAGATATTGCCTTGGTTTTAGAAGGTAATTACTTTTATGTTTTTGGTGGTCCTTTATTTAAGATCTCTCTCTTGACTTCTCGTTGTCTTCTGTGATTGCACTGGCCAGGAGAATTTTTCCTACATTTTGATCTCAATGCAGAAAATGAGATGTTGCACACACTTTCATTTTTAGTCGGCGTTATGGAGCTAGAATCCTTTATAATTTTATGATGGGTTTAGTTTGGTTTCTTTATAAATTTTGCTATTTCTTTATTTAGATGATGTCGAATATTTAAGGGTTTCCTTTTTCCTTTTCTTTTCTATAATAGATGAAAGTTTGTAACTGATTAGTTGGTTTGATTGTTTGGATGCTTATACTTAATTAGATTTTGTAGTTCTTATTTTTGTGATTTGTGATAATTTTTCTTAGAAAGTTTTTTTATGCTTTTTAAAATCTTTGTTTGGCATGAGTTTGTTTGGGCAACTTAACATCTTCATTTAATAGTTTCCCTACTTCCCTACTATATAAAATGGCACTTTGTAGTTACTGTAGATGCAATAGTAAATTGCATATCCGGTATGTTAGTTGCATAGACGGTATGTTAGTTGCATATACGGTACGTTACTTGCATATTCGGTATGTTGCATATATAGTAAGTTGTATATCTGGTACGGTATGTTAGTTGCATATCCGGTAAGTTGCATATACAGTAAGATACATATCCGGTATATATTGTAAATTCAGTATTAGTTGTATATACGGTATGCTAGTTACATATACGGTAAGTTGCATATTCGGTACGGTATGTTAGTTGCATAACCGGTAAGTTGCATATACTGTATATATTTTAAATATGGTATTTGTTAATTTGAGAAACTTGTACTAAGTGTACTTGATTTAATCAAAATTAAATTAAGTTAAAATATTTATTTATATTTCTCTCAACAATAATAAAATTACGTTACGTTAATAATATGTTTGCTGTATAAGTTTGATCATCTTAAATTATATTAAACTTTATTAAAAGTGCATAAAATTTAAAAGTCAGTTACGCTCATGTAATCGAATATTTATCTATAATCATAATTACAATGTAAATAAGCATTTTCATTTTCTTTATGGTTGATCACTTACAATTTTCACTCCAAATATGCATTTTGATCACTCACGATGTTCCAGAACTCAATTACAATAGGATGAGTCCATTTGATAAAATTTCAAAAGTTGTTTTAATTGGTAGTTACATATGAATACCCATGATATATAAGTTTAGATAAAAGCGGAATAGCAAATGATAGATAATTATATTCCTATTAATTTTTTTATCAACTACACAAAATTATGACTACAATAAACAATTATTATGATCTTTGCTCATTTTCATACTTATAACCGAAAGTAACTTTAACCATAAACCATATCCAAAATGACAGTACATGTATTAAAAATGAAAAGCAAGAAATACAAACTCCCACTGAAAGTGCATTATAGTCAATAAAAATTTAAAAAGTTGGGAGGATTGCATGCCATACATAGAATTTGCATATAATAGAGCCATACATTCTATATATATATATATATATATATATATATATAGAGAGAGAGAGAGAGATGAACACAAAATCTCAAAAACATGTCTTTGAAACATGGATTATTATACCATTTTTTCACAAAACAAATTGAATTCATTGGAGAAGTATTCTCCACCTATCACTTCTTAAAGTTTTAAGTTTCATCCTAATTGATTTTCAACCGGATGTGGATGAGGATCGGGAGGTCACCATGGCCAAGTTTTTGAACGGGTTGAATCAGGACATAACTAATGTAGTGGAGCTGCAACGCTATGTGGAATTAAAAGACATGCTACACTTGGTGTTTCCGGCGAGTGAAAGTGGTGGTGGAAGTGAAATGGGATGATCTTTTTTAATTATTTATTTGGGATTTATTTGTATTTTATTGAAAATTTTGTTAGTATTGTTACAATTTATTATTTATTTATTTTTAAATAGAATGGTATAATTGTCATTTTATTGAAAAAATGGATGAAAATGATATTCCTACTATATAATCCCTACTATATAAAAAGGGCAATTTTTGGAAACTGTAGCTGCAATAATATCAAATCTCATTCTACTGTACAAAATAAGCTTTTTCCCTACTCTTTTCATATTTTCATTTTTTTCTCATATCCATATGCGAAGAAAACGAGGACGGCGTACCTTCATTCGTGTGAAGCCGACTTCGTTTTCAAAAAAAAAAAAATTATCCGTTTGAGAAGAAAACGACAAAAACTTATCTTCATTCGTGTGAAGATGACGTCATTTTTTTTTTAGAAAAAAAAAAAAATATTGCGCGGAAACTCTCTCCACGCAGCGCGGAGGAGCTTTTCTGCTTACCTTCATTTGTGTGAAGACGATGTCATTTTCTAAAAAAAGAAAGAAAAAAAACCAGAAAATTATCCGAATGAGAAGAAAACGACGACGACTTACCTTCATTCGTGTGAAGACGACGTCGTTTTTTAAAGATGATGAGGGAATGATTTCTCTGGAGGAGATTGTGACTCAAGACACTGAAATGGAGACTGAAGTTAATGTGGTTGACTCCATGAAAGGTTCTGGATAGAAGCAGAAGATATGAAAGAAATCAAAGACACTATCAAGTTTTAAGATTGCAGCAAAAGCTTTAGAGAGGAAGCTCGTGAGTGACAATGTTTATTTCACTTGTTTCGATGTTGGGACCTTGTCATGTGTGACCGCATGTGAGTTTCTTGTATAGTGACATATAATATTAAGAATGTAAGCAGAAAAAAATGTCACACGTTTCTTAAATTTTTTTGTTAATTTCGTGTTTTATGGGGTTTATCAATAATTTTTCTCTATGAATTCACAGAGGTTGCCCAAAAGCATATCATCCATCTTGTGTTAATAGAGATCATGAAGCATTTTCAAAGCCAAGGGGATCTGGAATTGTGGTAAGTGTCGCTTTCTATTTCCGCAAGTGTTCAAATGCATAATTGGAGATAAATAGTAAATAGTAAATGTTATATTTTATAGGTTTATTTAATTGGAATAATATTTTGTAAAAACACCTGCAACTTTCCTCTGAGTTTTGTAAATAAAGTTTCCATGCGTATAATGAATTTCAAAAATATAATGTGGATGTGAATGAGTCGATTACTTAGTCCTCATATTTAGCTTCTTTGGATAGGTAGTTCACATGATAGGTAATTTAATTTCCCATCGGCTATATAGTAGTGTTATTTCTATTACCTTTTTTCTAATTTGAACTATGACTTAGCATTCCCATGATTCAAAGGTTAGATATGCAGCTATACAATGCGTTAATATTGACTTTCTTCACTGATTACTTTGTCATGTGATTTGTTTGAACTACTGTTTCATCAGTTCTAGACATGTTTTTGATTAGT
>CAIGRN010127786.1:0-27247 GCA_903798345.1 Fraxinus anomala
AAGGTTTTACATGGGGAAATGGCATTTGAGATTGCAGAGGAGTCTGCAACAGATTATATTAGCTTGCCTATTGATGATGGGAAAGTACCTCAGGTTGTCTATGTTGTGCCACATTGATACACTGTCAAGGTTAGTTGTTGAAGCTTTTTAGCATTCTGCATATGATTCCTATTTATGATAATGAAGTAATAAGAAATGTGTAAGATATGAGACCTATAAATCTCTACTCTGTGTTAAATGTTACATATGTTTCTTCATTGTATAGTTGTATAGATCCTGTTGTTTTATAATAGAGAACAAAATTTGTTGTCTAAGTGAGCCTTTAGCCATTGCGAAAGTTTGAAGTTGCATACGTGCGTCATGATGAATGTCCATCGAAGTATGAGTATGCAATTTAGTAGTTCAATTATTGGTGTTTTGAGAGAGATTGAGTTGGTATTTCCTGGCTTAGAAAGTTTTGTACAAGTTGTTGAACAAATAGTCATGCTTTCGGGTAGTTTTATTTGGCCAATTGAACTTCGGAGTCTTAAAACTTGGAAGTTCCGTATAGTTTGTACCTCTACTTTTAGTATTGACTGATTTGTCAAGCATACAGAAGACACCACACAGGTGACTTGTTTAGGCTCTTTTGGTCTACACCTTTACTAAATTAATGTTTGAAATTTGTTATGATAATGTAATTTGTGGATCTCTTCATAAGTTACATAATGCTTAATGTTGGAACGATGCGAGCTAAATCAAGTCTCGATTCATATTTCTTCAACCAAGATACGTCCCTTAATTGCAGTCTTAATAAATAAGTACCACTAGTAAAAATAAGATGTGGGCCACGGGCTCTAAACCCTGTTGTGGTGAACAAGTAATAAACATGAAAAACAATGTTTATTTTATCGATTCGACTTATAAATTTACATAACTTGTTCATGTTCACCATACAATATTCAATAGAATCAGACAAAACAAGTGATAAAATTTTACTTATTTCTCGTGTAATGTTGTCGGAACGAAGCAAGCTAAACTTGGTCTCGGTTCATATAACTGCAATCAACAGGTGTAGGCCACGAGCTCTAAATCCGAAGGCATTGTTGTCAAAATCATTGATGCATTCACTTTACTAATTCAACCATTTCTCGATGACTTGTTCACCTAAATTAACTATAAAAAAAACACACATTCCACATTTTTGGTCGTAGTTGGTACACATTTTTTAAATATTAATACATTAGACTTTGAATTTCACACAATTATTTGAACTTGACCGTGCCCGCAGGTTGTCTTCTACATCCAATTTCAATCTCTCTCGGATCATCAATCTCTCTCTGATCATCCTGCAGTATCCATCGATGGCTACCGTCTGTCATAGCCCAAACTTCTGGGGAATTCTCTCCGAAACCAAGCGCATAATCCGCGCGAACTCCAGTAATTACTTAGCCCTCTCCATCCTCTTCCTGCTCCCTCTCTCTTTTGCCTTCGTCCTCTTCCCATTCATATTATCCTACTCTGCACCAGACCCCACAATCCCATCACCCCAAAAATCCAATCTCGTTATCGCTCTTTACGTTTTCTTCTTGTTCCTTTTCTCTATTTTCGCCACCGGCTCAATTACTTACAGCACCTTCCATGGATTCTATGGTAGACCCGTGAATTACATTTCCTCTATAAAGTCCATCTTGTTCTCGTTTTTTACTCTTCTTGCGACTTTTATAGCTTACCAGATCGTATTAATTATCATTTTCTATTTCATCTGGCTTGTGGGGGTTGTAGTGTATCAGTATTATGAAGGAGTTGAATCGAACTATTCGCTGGCTTTTGTTATTTGTATGACGATTCTGATTCTGGTGGTGACATTTTACTTGCAAGTGGAGTGGTCGTTGGCGTATGTGGTGGTGGTGGTTGAATCCAAGTGGGGGTTTGAATCCTTCAAGAAAAGCTCACACTTGATTAAGGGGATGAAATGGATCGCGATATCATTAATATTGTACTATGGGATTATAGGACTTTTAGCTTCTACTACATATTTATGTGGCATTAAGGGCGGCTCAGGATTCATAATTCAGACAGTGTTCGTCTCGATTCTTATGGCAGCACTGATGCTACACAGCATTACTGCCTACACAGTGCTGTATATTTATTGCAAGGTTTTACATGGAGAAATGGCATTTGAGATTGCGGAGGAGTCTGCTGCAGCAGATTATGTTAGCTTGCCTATTGATGATGGACAAGTACCTCATGTTGTACTACGTTGATACAATCTTGTGATTAGTAGTGTTGAAAATTTACTTAATCATGCATGACGAAAAATAAAACATATTTCAATTCGCATCAAAGTCTGCTTTGTGTTTATATAAAAATTGTGATAGAAAATGTACTTTTGTTGAATTCTGTAAACTGCTTTGCTTATTTTGAACTCGAATAATCACGATCTGTAATTCACGTTAGTCCAATTGTTCAATTTCCAATGAAAATTCACATACGAAATAAGAATAAGATAATTATGATTTCTTTTTTCTTATGCTAGTAAGAATATGAATTGTGTTCCGTTATGGTTTTTCAAACCCTAACAGTCTATTAATAAAAGTCAAGTGGGCTTAGCAAATCCCTTAAACTTAACCTGAATTAATTAATTTTGGCATATTAACAAACAACCCAATTAATTAATTGTTCGATACTTGTTAATTAATTTCTAATTAATTGGCGACTCTAATTTTTTTAGTTCTCCTTTTATATATGACTCATTAGATTCCCTATCACGATGCCTAATGAGGTGAATTATTATTTTGATCAAAATCGATAAATTAAAATATTCCATTTGAATTTATCACCAATCACATCCGTCGTCCCAAATTGATATCTAGCAATATGTCAAGGCAAATATGGATGTGTCGATCTCAATTATCGATCATATATTTTATCCCATTAGTAAGTCAATGTACATCGAACTTTTTTTCGACTTATGAATACATCTTGGCCAAAGATTTCATTATAAACTTAATTGAATGAAATATAAATCATAATCTCTTACTATCTAAAAGTGACAAACCCTCTCTTGATCATTCACAACCTACGTATGAATTTTGACATACCTGAAAGATGCTGTCTTATTGACTATTGGCAGAGTAACATCCAATATCAACAAAGTATGATTGTCCTCATATAAGGCACTGTGATGACCTTAAGTTGAATGATCAATTTCACTATCGAACGTTAGAGATTAACATTCATTTTGCAAACTCATTTGTTTATCTTGAACACGAACAATCACGATCTGCAATATACAGTTGTCCAATTGTCAAGTCTCCAATGAAAATCTACACTAGAACAAATATGAGAGAATTATGATTTTTTTTTATTTTTTATTTTTTTGTGCTAGTAAGAATATGAATCGTGTTCCGTTATGATTTTTCAAAACCTAACAGTCTATTAATAAAAGTCCAAGTGGGTTTAGCACATCTCTTAATCTTAACCCGATCCAATATTTAATTAATCCTATTAATTAAATTTGGTACATGAATTAATTAATTCGGACATATTCGTAATTAATTAATTACCCAACACTTGGTAATTAATTAATAAGTAAATCTCATTGTTGTAGTTCTCATTTTGTGTGACTCATTAGTTTTCTGATCATGATATCTAATGATGTGAATTATTATTTTGATCAAATGGATAAATTAAAATACTCATTTTTAATTTATCTTCAATTCATAACCGTCGTCTTAGATTAGCATCTAACTATGTGTCAGTGTAATACATATGACGAAAAATATCACGTGGTATGACAAAATCAAATTTGTTCGTTTATCGTGAAACTATAATCATTTCGTCAATATGATCCGATCAATTACGAGATATAGATGTGTGTCAATCTCAATTATCGATTATATATTTCATCCAACTATTAAGTAAATGTAAGTTGAAAACTCTTTTCGGACTTATGAGTACACTTTGACCAAGGATTTCGTTATCAACTTAATTGAATAAAATGTAGATTATAATCTCTTATTATTTAAGAGTGACGAATCTTTTATTGACATTCACAACATTCATATAAATCTTGATATACCCGAACGATGTTGTATTAATGACTCTTAATAGGGTAACATCCAACATAATGAAGTATGATTATGATAACCTCAAGTCGAAGGACGAATTCCACTATCGAGCGTTGGAGATTAACTAGTGACACTCAAATAGTTTATCCATGTGGAATCTTTCCAACGGGTATCTAATGTTTTGTTCTATAACAAAACATTCACATGTTCTTTTAAGTGTTACAACACTTCAACTTGTGAGATAATCTATGCACTTTAAAAGTGAAATGCTATACGTGATGATCTAACCGTATTGATGATATTCATATCTCATTATTACTTACGACTATGAATAATTCAAGATTCAGCCATATGTAATTTGCATCTCACAATCACTACTCTTTGTGATTAACAAGTTACTAAGACTTGAATTTTCGAATTCTATTATTTAATTTATTAGAGTATTAATTCAATTAAATAATAGATCTACCATGAATGAAATACATCAATTATATATATTAAAAATGTTTATGTCCAAAATTGATTGGACCTAGGGCATAACACTTATAGAATACTCGAATCAATTCTATGAAGGTTGTCTTTTTGGTAAAATTTCAAGAGACACTTTTCCAAAATAATCTTCTTCAAGAGCAAAGAAACCATTGGAGTTTATTCATACCGATTTATGTAGGCCAATCAAACCAAGTTCAATTGATAAAAATAACTATTTTCTATTGTTCATTGATGATTTTATTAAAAAAAAAACTTGGGTTTGTTTTGTTATAGAAAAATCAGAAGTGTTTGGTATATAAAAAAAAATACAAAGCGCTTGTACAAAAATATAATGCGCTTGTTGAAAAAGAAAGTGGATACTTCATCAAAGATTGAGTGACAGAAGAGGCAAATTCACTTCAAAAGAATTTAGAGACTTTTGATGAAAATGGAATTCGTCGTCCTTTGACCATTTCATGGACACTCTAATACAATGGAGTCTTCGAAAGGAAAAAAACAGATCTATTCTAAATATGACTCGAAGAATGTTGAAGAGTAAGAAAATGTCAAAAGAATTTTGGCCTAAGTAGTTGAATGTGCCATCTACTTGTCTAATTGAAGCCCTACTAGAAGCTTGTGGAACTCCTCAACAAGCATGGAGTGCAAAAAAGCCTAACGTTGCTCATTTGAAAAATTTTGGAAGCATTGCATATGCTCATGTGCCAGATCAAAAATGAACGGAGCTTGTTGACAAGAGTCTAAAACTTATTTTCATTGGCTATGATCCAAATCCCAAAGATAACAAGCTTTACAATTCAATTAACAAGAAGCTTGTGGTAAGTAGAGATGTTGTCATTGATGAAAATGCTACCTGGGATTGGAGTGATGAAGAAGAACATTATGACTTCTTGGCTTTATTTGATGAAAGCAATAATGTGCAAAATTAAGAATTTCAAGAGCAAGAAACTCCACCATCTCTTAATTATGAAGGAAATTCACCATCTTCTGAAAATAGTCCTATACCATGCAAATGGAGAAGTTTGAGGGAACAATATGATGTTACGGAAGAAGTGAATAATCACAATTTATTTTACCTCTTTGCCAAAAGTGAACAAATTCACTTTGCAGAAGCAACTCGAGATGAGAGATGGGTGAAAGCTATGGACGAGGAAGTTCATGCTATTAACAAAAATGATGCTTGGGAACTTGTTGCTCTTCACAAAGGACAGAAAGGAATTAGAGTCAAATAGGTCTTCAAGATGAAAAAGAATGACAAAGGAGATGTGGAAAGATACAAGGCAAGACTTGTCATAAAAAGCTACGTTCAGTGTCATGGTATAGAGTATGAAGAGGTGTTTGCTCATGTTGTTCATTTGGAAATCATATGGTTGATAATTTCTCTAGCTACCCAAAAAAATAAAAGATTTGTCAAATGGATATCAAATCGACTTTCTTGAATGGCTATCTTGAGCACGATGTGTGTTTGAAACAACTACTTGGCTATGTTGTGAAAGGCCAAGAAGATGAAGTCCTAAAGTTGAAGAAGGCTTTATACAGATTAAAGAAAGCCCCAAGAGCGTGGAATAGTAGAATTGGTAAATATTTCTTGGAGAATGGCTTTTAAAAAATGTCTCAATGAACATGTTATTTATTCGAGAACTAATGAACAAGGGGATATTTTGCTTGTCTATTTTATATGTGGATGATTTAATACTTACATAGGATAATCCAAGCATGTTCCAAGAATTCAAGCAGGCATTGATTCGTGAGTTCTAGATGACAGACATTGGGGTCATGTCGTATTATCTTGGAATTGAGGTGAAGCAAATGGAGGAAGGCATTTTTATTTCTCGAGAATGGTATGCCAAAGATATTCTTAAGAAGTTTAACATGATCAATTCCAAACCAGTAACAACTCCTATTGAAACTCGAATGAAATTGTCAAAAGGAGAAACTATAAGTCTAACTTATTTTAAGAGCCTAATTTGTAGTTTGGGATATTGGACATGTACTAGGCCGAATATTCTTTTTTGGTGTTAGATTGGTGAGTTATTATATGGATTCTCCTACTACTACTCATTTCAAGGCAGCAAAGAGAATTCTTCGTTACCTTAAAGGTCCATTTAATTATGAATTGTTTTACTCTTCTTCTTCTTAATACAAGCTTAAGGGATATTGTGATAGTAATTAGATTTGAGATATTGATGATCGTAAAAGCACCACTGGATTTTCATTTTTATGGGAGACACTGCTCTCACTTGGACCTCGAAAAAATAACCTATTGTGACTTTGTCTACTCGTGAGGCTGAATATATTGTAGCCACATCTTGTGTTGCGATATGGCTTAGAAATCTACTTAAAGAAATTGCAGTTGTGCAAAAGGAAGTAATATAAATTAGTGTAGACAACAAGTCGCCATATTTTTGTCAAAAAACCCGGTGTTCTATGAACCAAGCAAGCATATTGACACTAGGTTTCATTTTATTAGACATAGTATTTCAAATGAGAAGATCCATATGAAATATGTGAAGATAGAGGATCACGTGGCAGATATTTTCTTGAAGCCTCTCAACGTCGATATATTCATGAAGTCGAGATCCTCAATTGGAGTTTGCAGGAAATCGTGTTGAAGGGAGGATGTTGGAAACTAAACATGATTTAATCATATTGAAAGTTTCTAGTGACTACACAATTTTTTATGTTCACAAGTTACATGTATGAGTCAATTCAAAGTATTGAATTTATGAGGTAAATGTATGTGAGGTATCCTAGAAGTTATTTGAGACCTATAAATAATTGGTAGATTGAAGCATTTGGAAGTGCGAGGAAAGTTGAAAACATGTAGTAGAATTGTAGAGAGAAATAATTTGTTTTGAAATTGAGCAAAATATTATTTCTTCCTACAAATTTGTTTTGAAATTGAGCAAAATATTATTTCTTCCTACAAATTTGTTTCTTATCAAGTGATTTTCCACCACTAGTTTTTCAACATATACAGAATGTTTAATCTCAGTTCTCCAATTATGTTATTCATCACTTCAAGTAATTGACGTACTTTATATTTGAAAATTCATTTTCGATTCACAAATCTACCTTATCCAAGGAATTAGTGCATCTATACTTAAGTCCATGTATGGCACGATATAAACTCTAACTTATTCAAAGGAGGATTGGATGCGAGTTGGCTTCTCGTTGCCAGTACTGTTCTGAGACTGAGACTATCAGTCACATCTTCACTGATTGTAGCATTTTCAATTAGGTATGACTACATTTTGGGGATATTTTTCAGATTCCTATGAGTTAAAGAGAGGGAGTCAGATAGAGGTTCCTAAGATGGCAGTATTCTGGACAGTATGTTCGTTCTAGAAAGTTCGTACTATTATTCCTCTACTGATATTTTGGTTTCTTTGAACCGAGAAGAATTATGCAAAGCATTAGGGGATCCGCATGGAGGCCAGATGTATCATTTGTAGGGTTTATTGCATGATCCATTTTCTTCATAAGGAAAGACTGTTTCGAGCTGTGCATTGACGAGGAGATTTCACACTTGCACCCATATTTGGTATTGCTTTGGACCCCCCTTCCTCATCTTCCACATTCTGGTTTGGTGGCGCACTCCATCAGTCGGATATATCAAGATCAATACTGATGAATACGTTAATGATTTTTACGAGCGGGAGAGGCATCATCAGAGATCACGCAAGTCATTGTATTAGGGCTTTCTCAGCTTCGTAAGGGTCATGCATGATATTAGAGGCAGAACTAAGGGCTATTCTAGATAAGATTTTACTAGTTAGAGGACTCGGTATTTCAGACATTTGGATTGAGTCAGATTCTATAGTGGCTACTCACTGCATCACTAGATGATGATGACCATGGGCTATTCAGGGCATAATTAGACAGATCATAAACATCATATTATTGGACAGGGACATTGTTTTCCACATCTACAGAGAAGGGAATCAGGTTGCAAATGCTCTTGCTGCAGAAGGTTGGAACATCGACGATATCAGACATATAGAGCAACTGATCTACCATGACATGTTAGGACACTCATACAGATTGATAGACGTGGCATGCCCAGCACTAGAATATTATTTTTATTTTTATTTTTGTCCATTATAATTTATGTTTTATTGTAAGGGAAGTAGTACTTCCTCATTTACTGCTTTAATTATTTTCTCATGTAACCACGGTATTCGTTCGCCATAAAAGAGAACATATTTATAAAATCTCAGAGGTACCGCCCTCCTTTAACAAAAAAAAAAACGATATAATCTCTAACTATCTAAGAGTAATAAATCTATTTTTGATCATCCACCAAATTTATGTGATTCACATCAACCCCAGTTAGTCTCATATTAGTAACCAGCAAAGTCTAATGATCCATAAATATGATTCATTCGCAGTTAGCTTGCCATATACCCAACTCGTCGCAAGATATGTAATCTCTTAATCTCATTTGACCAATTATATTATTAGTCACTTCATGTAAATCGACTTACTCAGTTTATATCTGAAAAACATATTTCCAGTTCACAAATCTACGTTAGATAAAGAATTGGTGTAATAATATTTGAGTCCACATATGGCATGATACAAGCTCTTACTTTCCAAAAATAATCTATCCATTTTTTATCATCCATCAATTTTCATGTAATTCACGTCAAACCCAATTCGTCTCATATTAACAATCATCAAAGTGTGACGATTCACACATAAGAATCCATGATGATCTAAAGTTTAAAAATCAGTTTCACGTTTATCATTGAGAGAGTCCCCTGACACCCATATAGTTATCTATGTGGAATCTCTACGGCATGACAGGTCATCCAACAACTTGGTTAGATAAGCATCCACATATACACTCCAAGTTTCTCCAAACTTTGGTCTATGAGATCATCTACTTTCTTTAAAGGAAACGGATGCATATATTGTACTATATCTGCACTAATGATATTTGTGTCTCATAAACCCATACAGCTAGGATAGCTTAAGAATAAAACATCACGACATGTATCCCACTATCACAACTCTTTTTGATTCATATGTCCCTTATCTCCGAACCCTATTATATAATTATTTAAGGCAATAAATAAGTATCAGAGATGCCACATAAATAAATAAAAGCCATAGTAATTACTCCCTCACAACTATTATATCTTGGAATAATACTATCAACAGTGGTAGTTTTTTTTCTCTATTTTAAAACCAAGCTAATAGGAATGACAACATGCTGGAACAACCATTCATTTCCCTTGCTTCACTTGGGATTTTTGGGAGGCGAGGTAGGGATTGAAAAATCCCCATCTCTATATTAACTCATTTATTTATTTTTGATATTTTAAAATCAATTTCAATTTGAAAATATAAACTAATAATCAAAATAAATAAAAATCTAATAGTTAGGGTGGGTTCGGGTCATGGACCATGTTTTTGTCCTGTACTAATTCCTTGTGGGGTAGGGATTTTGCTACAAACTAACTACTTCTTAGTAGCCAAAACTTTAGGAAAGATCATAGACTTCCTTTCTACATTTCAAATAAGTTGAGAACCACAACTATAAGTTTTCTTCTACTCTATCTTTTTTTCCTTGATGTTCATCGAAATCATGATTGGTGAAATTGACCGGATACAACTCTTCAACTTCCATAGCAGAACAAGGTGGTGTCACCCACTTCCACAACTTGGTTAACTACAAAAGGATGTTGGGACAATATCTCCCATGTTTGATCTCCAATGTAAGAGTAAGTAGATGGAAATGAATATGATTATAAGTGTAAAAGACTAGTGAGTAAGTAAATACTTTTTAATATTTTTCAGGAAAAAAAATACTTGACACCACATGCTCGATAGTTTTTTTTTATCCTCGTGCTTGGCGCTTGGAAAGCCTCAAGGTACATGCTTCTTTAATTCGAGCATCTTGCCGAGGAGAAGTATATCGTTAAGTTTTTGAGTGCTAAGTTAAAATTTGAGGACCTTAAGGGAAACACTTCAATTGTTGAGGGCTTTAGGGTACACACTCATCAATCAGGGCATCTTGGTGAGTGGGGAGTATAATTGTCGATCAATTGTTGAATGAGTCTGAATTTTGCAAAAAATCGTCAATCCCAAACATGCTGTGGTCAATCGGTCATTGAAAAAGTGGGGTATTAGTCGACTATCTTTGCGTAGTGTCCTTTAGTGGGTTCATTCTATTTAATGCTCCATTTATTTCTTGTATAATATCAATTAGTAAATAAAGGAGAGATGCCTTTTAGGAAGATGCTATACTCTAATCTCGTGTAAAGACCTATGGTCTAAGAGATAGTCTTAAGTAGATATTTCTATGAGACATAAACCTCCCATAATGCATAACGATTTCCTTGGCATATGGAGCTTGGCATTTGAGTGCAAGGCAGAAAGAGAGCTTGACTACAAGACCATTTGTTAATAAGGACGAAAGCTCGCTTTAGTGATTCATGAACGGAAGGGGCTACAATAAGTTTTGTGTACAAATTATATTACTCAAGATTATGCTTATTGTTAGAAAACAAGCCAATTTGCAATAATCCGATGATAGAGCATACACCACTTGTTATGAATATTAAAACTAAAAAAATGTGACAAGATGAAAAAGAATAACGCAAGAACACAATATTTAATATGAAAACCCAAATATGGGAAAACACAGGTAGAGATTGACAATTCACTATTATCAATAGCAAAAAACTACACAAGGATCTTGTAAGACTCTCAACCTATCTCAAAATGCGCGATCTTCTGTCTCTATAACCTAAATCATCCCACTTTGACGTTCTCTCAATATTATACAAAGTTTTGCTATGTTTCCAAAGGCTATATCATGTGGAGTATATATAGGAATTTATTAAAAGTGTTTGGTTGAAATACAACTCAAGAAATAGAAGCAAAATCGAAAACAGATTCCTACTAGACGACACTGTCGCTTTAGCGGTAGGCGAGAGCCAGACGCGACTTTTGAGTGCTGCGTCCATAGTGCTTGGGCGTGTGTTTCGAGCCAAATCTTTCACTTTCTTCCGTTATGAGTGCCCGAACCTAACGCTTGGGCACTAGTTTGCTGCCCAACATCCCAAAACTAAGTCTTAATTTGTCCAAAGTCCTTTTACTAATCAAACTTCTAATCCTTGATGAATTTTGACCCCTTTTTCTACCGAATTTCTAAACCAATAAGACTCGTATTCCTTTTATCAATTGACCAACCCAATCCCAATCCAAATAGTAATTTGGGCCATACTCTAACAATTTTCACATTGACACAAATTTCAATGCAAGGAATTATTCTTAAAATAATTTTCCAAACAGAGTATTCAAACTCCACATCCTCTACCATGCCCCTCCGGGCATACTCAATAACTGTAAAAAAATCCAAACCCTGCTAAGTAGTAGAACTACCATGGCCCCTAAACCTGCTTGAATAATCCCATTCACTTCCAGCTCTATTTGAGTTGCCAAATCTGCTCGAATCACCATGAACCACTCGATCAGTAAGATCAAAACTAGCTCTACCTGAGCTAGTGGTAGGTTTTTCAATAGCATTGCTCGAATCACCACGAGTAACACGATCACTACCAACTTTATCCGAGTTACCGCTTATCGAACAATAAGTCGTAGCTACATCCAAAGTGATTGTCGAACCTTTCAAAACATATAACTAGGACTTTCTTTGTTCCTTCAACACAACTCTAAAACCCTTGTCAACTTTCAAAATTCCTCCTCCACCAGTATACTTATATCCTTTTGAATCAAGAGTATTCAAAGGGAAAATATTTCTATTCAAAGTAGAAACATGTTTCACTTCAACAAGTGTCTTGACTTTACCATCAAATATCTTGATTTTGACCTTACCAATACCAGCTATCTCATAAGGCGAATTATTTCTCATCACCACGGAACCCCTTGTAATAGTTTCTTGAAAATCAATCTCGGTTAGAACATATATGAAAAGTGCATGTTGTATCAAGAATTCAATCCTCGTTAGGTTTAGAATCATCGTCAGAATTCACCAAAAGATCTCCATACTGTAGTCTTCTTCTACAAGACTAGTTTTATCAGAATTATCAGGCTGTCCTTTATGATCTGGTGTAACAAATTCATTTCGATCCTGCCGCTTTGGGCAGTCATTTTTCTTATGCCCCTTTTTCTTGAATGTAGATAGATGATCTTCCAAAGATTTACTTTCTATCATGTGATGAGGACATAAACGCTGCTTTAGATGAAATTTTTTGGTTAGATTTCGAGTCATCATAACAGCTGTAATTTCAATTATAATGCAGCGGCAGTCTTCTCCTTTACCACGTTCTGAAAAATTTGATTTGAAAGATGAAAATGTATACGTGATAGGGCATTTCGATCATTACACTAATTTTCCTCCAATGTCAAAGTTGCGGACATTCTATTAAGCCCCAACAAAGCATCATTCAAATCCAATTGGGTGAGCACTGCTCGTATCTTGATTTACGACAAAGAAAATTTGGTATTGTGATCCAAAAGCGAAATTTCAAACTTCTTACTTGCCATCCCGAAATAATTAAATCTCGTTCTGAGATGATCAAACCTTGCTTTAATACGAGACCAAACTAGCTTCCCTAAGAACTTCGATTCTGGCTCTGATACCACTTGTTAGAAAATGAGCCAATTTGCAATAAACCAGTGATAGAACTTATACCACTTGTTATGAATATTAAAGCAAAGAAAATATAACTAGATGAAAATGAATCATACAAAAACATAAGATTTAACGTAAAAACCCAAATTTGGGAAAATAATAGGAAGAGTCAGAGAATTCACTATGATTAATAACAAATAAGTACAAAATGATCTCAAAAGACTTTCAGCCTATCTCAAAATATGTGAGTCTCTCTATTAATAACTATATCCTGTCACTTTGGTGTTCTCTAAATCCTATAAGTGTTTTGCTATGTTTCTCAAGACTATATCACATGGAGTATGTATAGAAACTCAATATTAGATGTATAGAAACTCAATATTAGTATTTTGGACGAAGTATAACTCAAGAAATAGAAGTAGAATTGAAAACAGATTCCTGTTAGACTATACTGCAACTCGAGAGGCAAGCACGCGATAGGCGAGTGCTAGATGAGGCGCTCAAGCACCGCGTCTATATCACTTGGGCACTGTCTCAAACCATATCTTCCTCTTTCTTTCATTATGGGTGCCTAGGCACCTTGAACCTCGTGCTTGGGCGCTAGTTTGCTATCTAACATCCCAAAGCCAAGTCTTCAATTATTCAAAATCATTTTACGAATCAAACTTTCTATCATTGATGAACTTTGATCCCTCTTTTCAACTAGACTTCCAAACCAAGAAGACTCTTGTTCATTTTATCAATTAACCAACCCAATCCTAACCCCAATAGGAATTTGTGTCATAATCCAACACTTAACATTTTTTCTTTTAGCTACAAGTTCCTATAATAAACTTATTATACATTGTTAGAAAATTGAACTTGACATTTTTAGTTACTTAATTTATTTATCTTCAACAATGGTAAAGTAATTGTGTGCGAATGCTAAAGTGTCCATCTCAATTGAGATTGAGCATAATTTCAGAATAGAAAGTATTCAACTAAAACTTATCTATTTGTTCGGCATGGACTAAACTTGTTAGACCTAACATGTTATTTAGAGATACCTTGAAGGGTGGGTTTAGGTGGCCCATGTACCCATCGTTACCGACCTTCTAATCACTAGTAGTATACATCAAGGAAAATAGCCTCGAACGGTGAAGACTACTAACCTAGGTTAATAACATGTCATTTTCTATCCAGCTTAGCCAACCTCGACCTTTGTAAGAAGGCGCTAGAGCTCAAACACCTCCTAAGCTTATTATTATTATTTTTTTTTTGTGAATTTATCCTTCGAGAAGGTTATAAAGCGTCGAAGATCTCACTCGAAGTTCGAAGAGGTTCTTCTTCTTCGTTATGCCTTGCCTTGAGATCCCGAACATCCTTTTTGGGCTAAATGGGGAATGCTCGATATTGCTAGTTATACTAAGTATCATACCTATTTCAAGGCTGTAAATGAGAACATAGGAATGATGCTCAAGCTAAAGTCATGTTCTTGGAATGGATAGGACCGCTGGGTTAAGGCTTGGTAAGGTGAGCGACTTGGTTTACAAACTTTTAGTATTTTATTTTTTATCTTAAGGTCGACCTTATCATTTTGTTTTCCTTTACATATATGGCTTTTGATGCAGAGGTGCTTCAATTTGCATGCACGATGAAAGCTATTACAGACTCATGGTCCATCTAGGAAGGACAAGAAACACGTAAAGCAAGTCGAGACGAAAATAAGGGCATCGGGTCCTAGTGAGATGTTGGAGGAGGCTGATGTAATCTCATTGCACACGATTTGGCATCGTTTCGTTAGTCACCCTGGAGGAGATCGAGGCTAAAGATGTTTGGGATACATCATACTGACGATCAAAAAGCTTTTTACCTCGAGGATGACATCCCTAGGATGCTAACATCGATTTGAGTGTGGTCCTAATACCTAGCCTTGCGAGAAAATATCATCACGTTGATTCCTTGGATAGTATGGCATTATTAAATATAATCTTACATTATTTAAATATAGTAGCAATAATTAATATATAAGGACTTGAGCTAGTTTTAGCCAGGGAAAAGTTGAAGACTTGGTTGATATATTTTAGGGATAGTTGAAGCAAAAGCCCTAAACCTTTAAAACACTAGCAGACTTTTCTCAAACTTTTGATTTGTTGCAATCGTCACCCGTAACATTTTCAAACGTTGCAGATGAGACATTTTTGGACGATTTCCATCCAAAAATACAATCGGTTTATCCAAAAAATTAATTTTGACCACATTTTAATCAATTTTAAAAGAGTAAAATGGTAACTATTGCAGGTCGGCTAGAGAAACGACGTCACACCGCCGCCGTCGCCGCCACCAAGTTAAACCACCAATCGCCGCTGCAATTATCACAAAAATGGTAGCTTGCTCCAACACCCTAATCCTTTAAATAAAAATCAACAACTGCTGGAAAAGCCTACCGGCACCTCAAAGTGCATATGCATTAATTTTCTATCCAAATCTTAGTGCCAAGTGCCAACATATGTTGACATGAGAAGTTGGAGGCGAATAAAACATGAATTTCATGCTCTTATCTCATTTCAACTTTTTCTCTAGCAATAAAGTTGATTTTGAACAAATAAAATTTGGAGGCGAATAAAAAAATTGCTTGATCTGATTGTCAAGTGTTTGAAATTTTTATTTATAATATCAATTTTGTTTACAAAATCATTGCTTGAGAAAATAACGGACGGTGTTTTAGATAGTTACCATTTTGCCCTTCTAAAATTGATTAAAATGTGGTCAAAATCAATTTTTTGGATCAACTAACGGTATTTTGGATTAAAACCGTCCAAAAGGGTCTCACATGCAATGTTTGAAAATGTTAAAGGTGACGAATGTAACAAATCAAAGGTTTAGGGAAAGTCTACCAATAATTTAAAGGTTTGCGACTTTTTCTGCAATTATTCTTATATTTTAAATAAGTTGAGGTACTGAACTATAATTTCCTTTATCCTTTTCGTTTTTTATTGTTTGTTTACTAATAACAAAATTAAGATACGCAAATCAATGGGCAAAAATTCTATTTAATTTAATTGTTTTTAAAAGAAACAATCTTGTCGTTGATTAAAATAGTAAAAAATATAACATTAATTCAACATTAAATCAAACAGTTAAATTTTTTATATAAGTTTGACAACAACTTGTAAATTGTTTATAAACATTCATATCATTCTTTATCCACACATTTTGAGGAACTCACAAATACTACTCATTTATTTAATACTCATTTCTATATATTTATAATTTAAACTGTTTATAATTTTCCATATAATTTTAAATAGGATATTGGTGCAAATATATATTTGATTTTTCTTAATGAATTAATGAGATCAATACTCGTGTCTCGTTTCGAGTTAAGAAAAGTGCAAGATCTTGACCCTCCAGGCTTGTACTCAATTAAAGCTTATGAGCTCTAATCGGTGTCCAACTCAATAAGAAAAATAATCGAGCTTACGTAAAAATTATGCAGAAGAGGTGAGGGCTCACGATTAATGACATTGCGAAACACTGAGAGTTTGAAAGATTGAACTCTTATTACTACAATTCAAAAGTTCTACACAAAATACGAGTGTAGATAAACTCGATAAGCACGAGTATCTCTGACTCACTTGATGCAAATTGCGGAGAGGTCCCATATTAGTTGATTAGGCATCAATGACGTCAATTGGAGGCTTGGTCTCGGGTTTTTTTCACTGAACCAATCTTGACTAATTTCCCTCCTACTTATAGGTGAGTCATTTGCACCAAAAGTATGTATTCTAACCATTCCCCCTCACCTATCTTGCACACTTTCTATCTCATTCTAATAGTTAACTGGATCATCGAAGTCTAAATGGTCGACGGACCTTTTTTTCGATCGATAACCTTTGCACCCTAAAAATGTGTTCCAGCATGACTTGGAGTGACTCATACTTTAGATGTTATTTATAAGCCCTCATATCTAGGAGACTATTTGTATATTCAGTTGTTCACGACATGCCCATATTTTAGAGGCAATTTCTAAGCCTTCACCAAATTGACAACTTATATTTCTAAGTCCGATCTGCACATAAATATATGACTGAGGCTTGGATGACTATTGCTATATCTATAAAATTACATGACGAAGGGGCTCCCATATTAATTGACTAGCAATCGATGATGCCAATTGGAGACTTGGGTTTGGGCCCGTTTCACTAAACCTACCTTTATCATTTTTCCTCCCTCTATATATATGTGAGTCCATTTTACATTCAAGGTATGTAATCTAAACCCTAGTTAAATTCCTCTCTCAGCTCTTGCACTTATTCTATCTTGTTTCGATAGTTGATTTAACAGTCTGAGTTCAAATGATTGTGGAACTTTTTCTAGGATGTTGACCTTTGCACTTTGTGTTCCAGGATGCAAGTGATGTTTAGGTGGAAGGGGAGGTGGTCGAAATTCCGTTGGCCATTTGATTGGATAGATTTTGCTATCAACACAAATTGTATACTAAATTCAGTACGCAAGACTTATATGATAGAGATATAGTTTTTTGTGGATAAGATCTACTTGAATAATTAGTACGAGTTTATAAGGGCATGTTTGAGCCCTATTTTTGGTTTAGAATGTGTTTTGAAATAGTAAATTGATGAAAAATGTATGATTAAAAAATAAGGAAAAATTTTAAGTTTGCATGTAATATTATTTTATCGAAAAATGTGCGATTGAAAAGAAAAATGAAAAAAATATATTTTGAAAAATAATGGTGATCAAACAATTTGTAAAATCCTTGTATAGCTTTACTTTCACTAAATCCTACAACTCCAAACCCAAGTGCTGTGCTTCCTGGTGGGGAATTGTACAGTTTTAGCTTGCCTTTAATTATAATGTTATTAACAATAATAGAAAGGAAAAATAATTAGACTGAAAATTGTTTAATGTTACTTAGATTTACTCATTTTTTTCACATTATAATAATTCAATATAATTTATAAGACTATTACTATTCATTTAAAATATTGTTAACCAGAACAGTGTTAATTAAGTGATTGAATATTAATCCAATAACTTAATTTAATTTAACCAACACATGTGAAGATCATAGTAAATTGTTATAAGAAAAGTCGGTGAAATTTAAAGCTTTTCATCATCAACTTTATTGGAATTAACACAACAATTTCCTACCTATTGACTTTGTGACAACACATTATGGATTTTTTTTTTCCTTGTTGGTATCGTAGTTCCTAATTTATTGGTTTTATCGATGGAATCTATCTATTTATACTTTCAAATTTTTTTTTATTTTAAAAAAACCACTATGCAAATTATTCATGATTTTTGTCTTCTCAATTTATATGCCAATAAATTAAATGAACGAGTTTTTTCTTGTTTTAGCAAACACGTCCTTATGATCCATGACATAATAATCATGAGAAAATAGTACAATCTATAATATGTTAAATATCACATTAAGTGAGAATTATGTTATTGACGATTTTAGCCTTATTATAATTCAATTATTTTAATAATACTTTATTTTTTGTTTTTCAATTTATAATAAACACTACAAAATTCTTGTCATGTATGAATTTCGTATTATTAATTTTCAATTAATTAACATTCACATTAATCTACCTTTAATAAATCTTGACTTGATGAATCTTGATTTACATGAATTCATAGTTATTATAAATGAATTTATTTCAATTCATATATTTAGAAAATTTGATGGGTATGTAAATTCATGTATTAACAATTAACACTTAAATTAATCTAAACTCAATAAATATTGATTCGATGAATTTTGATCAACATGAATCTAAAGTTATTATAGATGAATTTATTTCTATTCATGTACCTAGAAATTCTAATAAGTGTTTAAATTTATGTATTAACAATTAATTCTTATGTATCAGATGTAGTATAAAAATGTTGATTATTTTGCAGAATTTCATTATCACAAAAAAATTGAATTATAGAAGTTGAGTTTTGAGACTACAATTTTATTTTTTTAAATTTATATCCTAAATTTTTTTTTCCTTACTTCGTTTGAAACTCATCTAATCCTTTCAACAAATTGATATTAGTTATTACTTTCACAATACTTATACTATATTTTAAAATAACGCGCATGGCACATTCAACACTAGCTAATATTTTCAAAAGGGAAACCGAATAATGACTAATGAATGTGACCCAACAACTAAAAACAAAGTGTCTTAAATTTTTCTTAAAATGTGTAAGAAGAGCACCAAGGATTTTGGCGGGAAAAAGAATGTTGGCGGCTGGTGGGGGTCCATGGCGGCGTAGTTGGCGGGTAACGGAAGCAACCACTGCCTAGGTCTACAGTCTACTCACCTCTTTTTGCGTAGCTCACTCGTCCATGAATAAGATTAACTTTAAACAAAATTTTATAATAATTTCCGAGATAACCATCCAGCAGTTGAAATCCTAGCTATCTATCAGAGAAAAAGAGCCGATGAATATTGTAGAATTTCCAAAAAATTCTTCGATTTTTTTCAAAATGTACACAGTTAATTTTTATTCAAACAATACAACTTATTTAACTTTAAAACGCTTCTTTTTATTATCATTTGGCACATAGTGGTTTCATCTTTATCCTATTTTAGTAAAAAAATAATTTCCTATTTAAGAAAATGAACAAATTAAAATCGATTTAAATTATTCTACAAAAATTAACGAAAAAGAAATATAAGGTTTAAGCATTTGATAACTTCATTGCTTTTTGAATGTTAAATAATATTATTTAATTTCGTATAAATGTCAAGGGTATAAAAATGAAAAAAGAAAAAAAGAAAAAAATGAGTCGAGAAGAGTTTAGGACATAGACCACCCACTTCAATTTCTCAAGCAACCTGAAAATCCCAGCTTCACTTGGACATTTTGCCCAAATCCGCCATGAAAATTGTACTATAATTTATCCTATGTTTGGCGAATAATTTTATAGATAGTTCATGAAATTACGTCAATGTCAAATATTAATTTAATTTATACATTCATAATTATTAATCATTATTATTCACACATTTCACAAGAACTGGTTGTTATTATTAGGCACCTGTTTGACAATCATTATTTTGAAATTATTTTTTCTACTTACTCATTTTCGATCATATATTTATACAATAAAATATTTTACGGTTAAATATAAAAAAATTTCTCCATTTTTTGACAATATATTCTTTTAAAAATTACTATTTAAAATTTTATTTTTATCAAATAATGATGGTTAAGTATGGGCTAAATAGAGGTTTAGACTATTAATTTTCAGCACAAATATCCATGGAGGTTATGTGCCTCAAGCCCAGCGACTAACATGCCTAAAGTTGACTTTCTACATGGAGACAAATAAAGTAGAATAGACAATATATTTATATAATAAAATCTTGTGCGTGTTAAAATTTAGATACCGTCCTATTATACCCAACAAGAATATTTATTGGAATCATGGCCTAGTAGAATAATAGGTCCTTTTAGATAGTGGCATGGTGCTGAAATATTCTTTGATCTTTTTGCTAAATATGCCTTTTTCAATATTCTTGTTCTAAACACTAACAATATTCCACTGATCAAAAAATTAAATAAAAAATACTATCAAAATAATGATATAACAAAAATTAAGAAAATTTGATGATTACTCTAATATTTCATAAGTTTATGTTAATTGTAACATGTCAAATAATATTCTTCTCATTCATGAACGTTTTGAAGAACAAAAGGCTATGTTACACTCTTGTCCTATCCTTCTAGATAAAGATTATTAACTCAGATTTATTAACATATACATTCAACAATTATGCTTCGACTTGGTGTAACTTAAAAGTTGATAAAATTTAAGTCAAAGATTTTAGCCATATATTTCATTGGACCACAACTTTTATCAACTTTTCAATTATAAATTTCATCATTTTTTATCAGAAGCGATAAAAATATAATTTTTAGCTACACCAAACAAGGGATATATATACATTCCTTGCATTTTATGCTATTTTTCTTTGTATCCTCAATATACTCTTGCTTCCTATTACTAACGGAATCCTTTCCATTTTCATTAGAGAACCATCATGCAACATTAAGGGTCTGTTTGTTTTGGATTAAAATTTGATTCTAATCTAAGTTAAAGTTAAACAATTAATATTAACCACATCTTTCATGTGTCTCACAACTTTTCAACCACACATTTCAAAAAATTCTATCACAATTTACTAAAATCTAATTTAAATCCCCACCAAACACCCTCTAAAGGTTGAACAATTTAAGCACATGTTTGGTCTGGCTAAAGCTAAATTATTAGCAGATTTTAGTCTCCGTTTGATTCTCATTAAAATTAGATTGCAAATTTTTTACAAGTACATTATCATAAAAAATTTCCCACCAAAAAGGATATTTGGTAGAATACCGGATTCAAACAGACACTTGTTGAATTTTCTTTTTACCTATTCTATCCTGAACTTTTGAGTTGAAATTACGAATCTAGCCTACAATTCATTATCCCCCAAATCCCTTTAAAACATTCTATTTTTGGGGATAAAAGCGAATGTAAAAGGAACCTAAAATATACTATATGGAAAAGTCAACATATGCGAGATATAATTTGATTTAAAAATGAGTTTTTCTTAATTTTAATGGGTCTCACCGTCTCAAACAACGACTTAATAAAAATTAATAAAATACGTAGTTAAAAATTTGATAAGAATAAGCCATATTTAATCCTTATTAGAATTATAACTTATTTTTCTCTTTCTTCTTATCAACACAAATTTATTTTATGGAGTTTACACTTTCATGATATTGAAATGTTGGAAAGAACTCCATTAAATCCCAACAGTAACTTTTAAGTGTTATTTACCAAGTGAGAAAATGACGTGTAGGACGTGTAGGAAATGAAAAAGAGCCGCAAAGAAAAACAAGGCACACAACAAAACAGGTAAACTCCCCACGACCACGCGTATTATTAATTTGTTATTATATACGCATTTCTTCGATCTTTTGTCTTCTCTTGAGATTTGCATTAGGATCAAGGTCAGGCGATTTGAGTTGAAATTTGTTGTTCAATTTTTACTTTTCAACTTATTGTCCATCTAATTAATGATTGACACGTAATTAATTTGATGGGTTAATAGAGAAGTTAAAGTGAGTATATTTGATAACATGTTAATTTAAAAATGATTTAATTAATTTGATGAACAGCAAGTTGGACAACAAAATTTTGGATAGTAAATTTTAACTCGTCAATTGTTGTCTGTGTGAAAAGGGGAAGAGAAAATTCATAGTTCCCAACCTCTCATCACACTCACTATTTAGGTGTACGCATCGAGTAGTTCAGTGTACATCTTTCAGTAATCGAATTAATTCATTTTTATTAATAATTGTAAAAATGATACGTAGTTAAAAACTAAATAAAAAAATAGTTCTATTATAAAACCTCCCACTCTCCCATTTTTTATACAGATGTCATAAATGCCCAGCAAAACAAGAACACTAGTAGTAGTAGGAGAGAGAGCTGTCACTCTGGATTTTCAATTTCATATATAAGGGAAAAATAATAGCCATCTATTTCTAATCTTCTATACTCACATATATCTATTAATTGGTCTGTTTTGATCCGATTTTCTCTCCTTTTTTCTCTCTGTTTTTATCGTTAGCAAGTGTTGAGAAGAAGAAAGGGGGCTTTTGTGTGAAGAAGGGTTTGGTGTTTAAGTGATTTTATGTCGAGAAGTTCTGATTTGGCTGTTGTTTTTGGGGCTCCATTGAAGCTCTGTTTTTCTGTTATTTCTTCTTTTTACTCTGCTCTCTGCGTGCAACAATCCCTCTGCTGTCCACTCCAGCAGAGTACCCACCTTGTTTCTCCGTTGGTTTCGATGCGTTTGAGGCCCAAAAGGTGAAACTTCTTCCTTAAACCCTTGTGGGTTTTTCTGTACGTATATGTCAAAGGATGGTTTGCCTATATTTTTGGATTTATTTGGTCTGTTCTTGAGGATTTGAAGGTTGATCTAATATATTTTTGTGCTATTTTTCTGGGTTTCGTTTTGCTTGTACATTTTTTCCTTAAACCCTTTTGTGGGTTTTTCTGTAGATGTATATGATGTCCTGTCTTTATTTTTTTGTAAATATTGATGATTTTTTTGTGAATTTTGGAGGTTTTAATGGTGGATCTGAAATAATTTGTGGGTTTTGTTTTGCAGGACTTGTTCTGGTGTAGGGAGTTTTGGGGGATTTCATATAAAAAGATTATTAAACCTTTTCTTGCTCTTGAGAGGCCCTCTTACTTAGTACTCCTTAAAAATCTTGGATTATCTTGAAATCTTTCGGCGTTTTCTCTGTGGTTTTTATTTATTTTTTTCTTTGGAGATAAATTTTTAGGTATTTTTTGAGGGGTTTTGGAGTGATTAAAACATGCCACCACTAGTAATTCAAGAAACTTTAAGCAAAAAATCTAGAAACATAGCAGAACCCACCAAACGAATGAGGAAACTCCGGATCATCTGTAATGACCCGGATGCTACTGATTCATCAGACGATGAAGGAATCAACGAGAAGAAAGTTAAACAAATTGTTCAGGAAATTTACTTTCCAAGGAAGGACTCTTATTGCTTGTCTAAAACCACTGAAACAGAGAGTTCTGTTCAGGATAGCAACAATGGTGAGAGAAACCGGAAGAAGAGGGTTTTATCAAAAGTTGAGAGTAAGCCCTGGACACGTCCCAATTTAGGAAAATACAGAGGCGTTCGACAGCGAAAATGGGGCAAATGGGCTGCTGAAATACGGGATCCATTTAAAGGCAGAAGAGTTTGGTTAGGTACTTTCAATTCTGCTGAAGAGGCATCCCGAGCTTATGAAATGAAACGACTTGAATTCGAGTCTCTGGCGAGTAGCATGAACTTAATTGGGAAAAGTTTAAATGATTCTTTTAACAATACTGGATTTTCAGTGGTGGCTTCTAAGGCTGATCAGAAACAGAATAAAAACAATGCTGGTTTGTGCCTCTCTGAGGAATCTATTGGAAGTGTGGTCTCACTCACTTCACACACGTCTCCATCTTCAGTGATCGAGTTGGATTCTATGACCTCATCTTTGGTAATCAATGGCAAAAGTAACGACCAGACGGCTAATGAAGTTTTCTTGGAGGCTAAAGTTGAGCAGAAATTGGCTGATTCGGGACTGGTGGAGGAGGAAATCTTATCCTTGGCGCAAATTGCAGAGGGAATGGACATGGATTTGGAATTCGATTCCATCCCTACAAATGATGAATTCATGCTCCCAGTGGACGACTTTATCAATGGTTGTGATGACCTTCTACTTGGTGGATTCGAGGACAGTGATCAGCCTATTGCATTACCGAATTTCGATTATGACTTCGACTTTGAGGTTTGCAACGAAGCTTTCGCGTTGATGGATGAAGCACCTCTGAAGAATGGGGCAGCAGTAGCACCCCTCAATATAGCATGCCCATAAATTTTGCCGTTAGTAGGATTATTACTATTGTTAGTACTTAGTATTAGCAAGTCTTCAAAGTGTTCTTAAAAAATCTTGTTTTTGGAGTGATTTGTGTGTTTTTTTTTATCAGAGTTCTTTGGGTTTTCTCGTGCTCTTAGAGCCGTCCAAGGGGCTTGAAACTATGTGGAGTTTGTTCATCCCTCGAGTCTCTATTTTGCTCTATATATGAAATATTATGAACTTTTCTAAGTTGTGCACAAGGGATGTTTTTTATATGAACAATGGCATTATTTACGTAACATGCTAAGTATGCTCGATTGAACAGAACTGGACATGTTGAAGGGAGAGAAAATTACTAAAATTTTATTGTTTTGACACGAGTTGTGTTGAATTGAAGATGACTTTCCTTGTGTTAATTTCTAGGTGTGAAAGCTGTGTATTTGCGGAATAATGCCATGTAGCCGTTGCATTTCCAATTTCAGTGTGGCTAGAAGATGAACTAAATAAAAGATGGATTAAATGAGTTATTTAATTTCATTTATTATTTAATGTCACATTAACGTTACATAAACTTGAATTCTCAGTGGGGTTAAATAACATTACTTGTATTTGCGATGCTCTAATTCCGTGGTTTGTTTTATGTTTCTGAAAGTTTTATGTTTTCGTCTTACATCAATGTGTTTTTTTTTTCAACCTTTCTACATTACCCAACTAGAATATTTGTATGCTGATAAAAGAGGTATGGATTATCGAGAAGAGAAAGAATTGTGTGGTCAATGCATTTACGTGACGAATTTGAGTTATGTACCAATTTTTCTTGTCTGAAAAATCTCTGGCTCAGTATGCATAAATAAATAGGTGGGTCATATTTAGCAAAGGAAATCTAGAAATTGGACAGCTTCGTCTGACTTAGCTGTATCCCAAATTCCACTACATTAATTTCTTCTGTTCCAACTATTTTATTACATCTCTTTAATGTTGGCCGTGGACCTTAGTTGCTGTTTCGTGTCTGTTTTGATTTTTCAGCAAAGGTGTGTTTGTTGGCCACTTCAAATCTAGTGTACATTGCAATTATTCTTAATCCACAGTAGGGCTTTGTTTTTCGAGTTTAGATCTTTTGTCTCCTCACATAAATTTTTACACCTTAGTCCTTAGATATTGAGAAACTTTTCTTTGACATTCCCGTACATGCAAACTTTTTCTCTGTTGTGAGAAATTCATACATTGATCAATGTTTTAAAAATCAATTCGAGCATCAATTTGCAAAAAAGTAAAAAGTCAAGTCATAAAGTCAAATCTATAGTAAGAAATATTAAAACAATATAATCTTATGGTGAACTCAACTGCATGTTCTTTTCTTGTTTTGAATAATTTTGTTTTTCAATTTTTTTTTTACGTATAACAAGACAAATTTTTCGATTAGTTCCCAGGTTTTTTTAATTGAACTAGGTGTTAAAGTTGGGTGAGCTAAGAACACAACTCGAGCAGCGAATCACTCGTGCATGATATTATCTACGAAAAGTAAGTTTCGACTAAAACGGTTTGGGTTCCCAATCAAGGGGTAAGCCGAGCCTAACTTTCTTGAGGTGAACTGGTTTGTACTAGGCTCGTCCCACGAGCGAGCACAAACCAAGTCAATCTTGACTTGTTCCATTTAACACCCCTAAATTGAACCGACTAGTTAGGTCCGATTTTGAAATTTTTGGACCAACATAGCAATGGTCTTTTGTTGCAGTCGAATTGAAAATATATTCATAGCTAATGTTTAATAATACAGAACAAAATATATTTCCCATGTTTGACAACCATTATTTGAATAAAATGAATATTTGAAAAGTGACTTTTTGAAAAAAAAACGTGTGGTTAAAAAATATGGAAAATTTTGGATTTACATGCAAAATATTTTTTTGTGTGAATATATGGTTAAAAATGATTATGTAAAAAAAGAGTGTTGAAATAATGGTTGTCAAACACAATGTTTTAAAAATCAATTCGAGCGTCAATTTGCAAAAAAGTAAAAAGTCAGTCATAAAGTCAAATCTATAGTAAGAAATATTAAAACAATATAATCTTATGGTGAACTCAACTGCATGTTCTTTTCTTGTTTTGAATAATTTTGTTTTTCAATTTTTTTTTACGTATAACAAGACAAAATTTTCGATTAGTTCCCAGGTTTTTTTAATTGAACTAGGTGTTAAAGTTGGGTGAGCTAAGAACACAATTCGAGCAGCAAATCACTCGTGCATGATATTATCTACGAAAAGTAAGTTTCGACTAAAACGGTTTGGGTTCCCAATCAAGGGGTAAGCCGAGCCTAACTTTCTTGAGGTGAACCGGTTTGCACTAGGCTCGTCCCACGAGCGAGCACAAACCAATCCGATCTTGACTTGTCCCATTTAACACCCCTAAATTGAACCGACTAATTAGGTCCGATTTAGAAATTTTTGGACAAACATAGCAATGGTCTTTTGTTGCAATCAAATTGAAAATATATTCATAGCTAATGTTTAATAATACAGAACAAAATATTTTCAACTGTTTTGACAACCATCATTTGGGTAAAATGAAGATTTGAAAAGTAACTATTTGAAAAATATGTGGTTAAAAAATATGGAAAGTTTTGGATTTACATGCAAAATATTTTATTGTGTGAATATATGGTTAAAAATAA
>CAIGRN010127807.1:0-10019 GCA_903798345.1 Fraxinus anomala
ATTTTTGAATTGTAAAATTTTATCTTCTTAATTTTGAATTGTAATTTTGAAAAGAGGGTTTTAGGTAATTTTCTCATGAATTATTTGGTTCGTCCATGTGAATTGGATATTTTATGTTGGTGGGTTGGGCCGTTATGGAGTAGTTGGGCTGGGTTTCTCACTTATTATAGGCTTCATTTTTTAGCTCATTTCCTTGTATTTTGCATCTTGGCCTTCATATATATATTGCTGGGAACTGGGCTTATTCCATTTTATGCTTATTTATGTCTCGTTACAGCCCTCTCAACTTGTTTAAAATCGCAGTATATAATTCGAATATGTTTCTATAAGAATAGAGTCGCTTATAGGGTAGCGCGATATTGGTTGAAATGGAGGATTGCAGAGAATAACACAGTCGACCACCGTGGACTACGGATACGGAAGTTGAGAGGGAGAGGGAGAGGGCGAGGGCGAGGGCGAGGGCGAGAGCTCAAAAAAAGAAAAAAATAATAATAAAAAATGGTGGCGGGCATTGCGATATTTAGTTTTATAATATTAATTAATAATCTTATTTACCACCTATTTTTGAATTGTAAAATTTTATCTCCTTAATTTTGAATTATAATCTTGAAATGAGGATTTTAGGTAATTTTCTCATGAATTATTTGGTTCGTCCATGTGAGTAAAACAGTCGATCACCGTGGACTACGGATACGGAAGTAGAGAGGGAGAGGGAGAGGGAGAGGGCGAGAGCGAGAGCGCAGGAAGAGAAAAAAATAATAAAAAAAAAATGGTGGCGGGCATTGCGATTCAACCTCGCATTATCTCATCGTTTTTGGGTGACTGCCGCTTCATTCAATCAACTTCAGTCCATGCTCTTCCTCGCCTCTTCCGATACACTCGAGGTTTGCTAACTATTTGTTGAATTTATGTGTGTGTACAATTTTATTTGAGACTTTTCAACTCAAAGTTCAGGCTCTTGTATATGACGGGTATTGTATTTTAATGCGTTTCTCTTGGGGTCTTTGGAGTTGAAATTTTGGAATTATAGTCCATGGAAAATCAATTCGGATTTTGTTGAGATCATTTGCATCTTAAATTCAACTATTCAAGCATCGATTTTGTTGTTTGTTAGATTGAAGAAAGTAAAAAGGTAAAAGCTTGGTCCTTGGAACCACAGTGCACGGATTTGAAGATAAAAATACGGGATGCCTCCCACTATTTGCATATGGGTTCATATTGCTGCAAATTTTAAACCCTAAAAACATATATATGTTGTTTTTGCTGCAAATACTATTGTCCTTGCATTGTTCTAATTCATATACATTTTTCTGAAAGTTTTATTATTGTATACAAATGCTACTGGTAAAGAATTGCATCCTTGTGAATTAAAGAATTTCTAATCTTTACCTATAACTTGCACTTCCTATTTTTTCTAGTTTTAGCAAGGATCTTGATCCTTATTAGTCTTTTTGGTTTGAGATTGGTAAATGCATTCTAAGTTGTACAAATTTAATTATCTGAATAAACTTCTTAGATCGAGCTCCTATATATCCATGCTAATAAATTGGGTTTTATTTACTTTTCTACTTTATACAGGTAGAAACCATATGGCAATGCTAAATTCGAGAAAGTTTTCTGGTTTAACAAATTTATTGTTCAACAGAAGGTATGGTATCTGCACACTTTCCCAAGCATGTGACATCACGATTCACGAGCTACTTACAATCGCTTGTATCTTACGCTTGTATCTTTCAATTCCACCCAACTGCATGTTCTTTGGTGATGGTTCTTTGAAGAGTTCATCACTCCAACTCACTTTATCTCATTGCATTTAGATCATTATCTTTTGCACTGTTTTACATAAATCTGGCATTCTGTTATCTATACTCTTCTCGTGATCCTGTAAGTTCACCTATAACATAGATTTAATATACTAAATTGCAATATCTTAGCTAAGACAACAACAACACGACAAGGCTCAAAATGCTGTACACAACATTTTCTGAACCATGTCTGCTAGACGGTATTTTTAAGATTAAGAAATGAGAGAATTTGGTGTGTTTAAGCGTTAAGCTATAAGAGTGTTTGGTATGTTAAGCATCAGGCAACAAGAGAATTTAGTATTCCATGTATATTTCAGTTCGCTGCATTTTGACCGCTCTGAGGCAGAATAGAAAGGTAATGATGAACTTGTTGATGTATTTCACCTGTCAACTGTTTGTGCGAGTCCTTTATTGCTGTAAATTGTGAAAAATGACCTGATTGTTAAATGATTTGTTCATTTCCCCTTTCATTAATGCACCTTAAACTGTATCAGTTTTTGTGCTTTCTTAATTGCACTATCTATTTTTGATTTTCTACTAACACTGGCAGAACTATAGAAGAATTGCCAAATAGCAAGCGTAAATGTTTAAGACCAGGGAAAGTGTCTCCTTGTCGGCCTGTCCCTGCTCACATACCAAGGCCTACTTATGTCAATTCTAAGAAACCACCTGGCATTGCAAGTGGACCCGAAGTGCATGATAAGAAAGGGATAGAATGCATGAGAGCTTCAGGAAAGCTCGCTGCACAGGTTCTTCAGTATGCTGGGACCTTAATCAAGGTGAATTTCTGATATTTCAACCACTTCATCTATGTAATATCAACTTCAGACACAGCTTTTAGCTCCACTACAAATTCTCACCGTCAATGAGGTGGCTGTAGTCCCAGTTAAGGCATTCAAATTGATTTGGAACTTGGAAGAAATAGTCCTGCCATTGGTGGTCAATACTCTCTTCGTCCTGTCGCTTAACCTATTTTAAGTTGCTATTATACTACATATATTAGATTATTTGACTGCAGACTCTGGAACAAGTTACGGTTGGTCTTGAACCCTTACATGTTACCTAGGCACACCTGCATTAAGTAAACTTGTATGCCGAAATTAACTTACCTTTTTCCTTCTCTTGGCAGCCAGGTATAACAACGGATGAAATTGATGAAGCAGTTCATCAAATGATCATCGACAATGGAGCATATCCCTCTCCACTTGGTTATGGTGGGTTCCCAAAGAGTGTATGCACATCCGTGAACGAGTGCATTTGCCATGGAATCCCAGATTCACTTGTGCTTGAGGTTTGTTGTACTGAACCATAGTTATTAATTGATACTATATCTCTAAAATTTTCATATATTTACAACTCTAAGATCTCTGGTATATGTTGTCTTGGCAGGATGGTGATATTGTCAATATTGACGTCACAGTTTATCTCAATGTAAGCGGTTTTATCAATCGATGCTTTAAAGCCAATGCTGTATTCTTCACTTAACTAAAATAGGGATACAAAGGAATCATTGGTGTAAGATATTATTGTTCTTTTGTATTTTATGTTTTTCCTTAAAAATAGAAGTTACTAAGGAAATTTGTATCTTGCTGCCAGATGGATAATGGTTTTGCTTGGAATATAAAAACAAACTCCTGGTCCATTTGAATAGCAGTGGGATGATGATGACCTCAAATAATTTATCCAATCAATGATTATGTTGTCTACCATGAGATCTAGGCTTAGAGTGTGGACCTGGTATTAGAACTTGCTGAAAGCTTACATGTAGTGTTTTTCAAAGCACTTGTACAATTGCCTACTAGCTCTTGGAAAGGAAAATGTTGTGTTATTGGAATGGTGTTCTATGGCGATTATAGCCTGTTGCTGCATTATGTTATGTTATTTGTGATGCTCTAGTATTTCTCTTCATTGATTGTTGGGGCAACTTATAACTGATCTATATCTGTAAGATGATTTTCTGCAAGTTTATAGGTTTGTTTTACTGTATTTTATTCTTCAACTTACTGTCCTATGCAGGGTTATCATGGTGATACTTCAGCAACATATTTTGTTGGAGACGTTGACGAGGAAGCCAGAAACTTGGTAAATGTATGCTTTTCCGGCAGCTGCAGTTCTGTTTACTCCTTATACGTTTCCATTTGGTTAAAATGATATATTTGATTATACATTTTCCCTAGAAATACAAAATGAATTTTCTGTTCATGGAACTACTACACCATTTCATGGACTTAGATAAACTCCTTCCGTTTTCACCAGAACGTTTTTCCCACTTGCTTTACTCTGTTGTATGTTGCTTGTGGAGCACATCAGTTCTTCTATTTGGTTGTGTCAATATTTCAAACTGTTGTGCCACTACTGAAGATTAAGAAGTTCATTCTCTATGCGATTTAACTTAGGCTTGTACATACTTTTATCATCTCTTCAGAGTAATTCGTATCTTGCTTTAGGTGACCAAAGAATGCCTCTACAATGCAATATCAATATGTGCACCAGGAGTGGAATTTAACAAAGTAGGCAAGACAATACAGTAAGCAATCTTTTATTAGTTTAAAATTTTCCTTAAACATGATATGTTGTTTTCAATAGTCTTTATTTCTTCATCGGAAACATTAATTAGTACATGGCTATACTTCAGGTATAAATTACTGATATTTCATTTTTCACGTATGCTATGTAATCTACGTTCTAATATTGATACACATGCACAAAGACGAGCGCAGGCATATGTTCATGCATACACAGATGTAATCTACATTTTTCGTACTATTATTTCCATGCTAACTGAAAGCAGTCATTATAACATGTCCATTTAAACTATAGAACAGTGGAAATCTCTTCTATTGTAGTAATTTTCAATTATCCTGGCATTGCACTTTTCAGCCCTTTGCAGAATGTGAAACTTTCTTTACTGGATTATTACTTAATATTGACATTCTCTTTGAAGTGACCATGCAGATAAACACCATTACGGGGTTGTCCAACAGTTTGTTGGCCATGGAGTTGGACGGGTTTTCCATAGCGATCCAGTCATTCTGCACTTCAGTAAATTCTCCAACTTAACGTTCACATTTTCTGTGTCTTTGTAATCTTCGCCTTCATATTAAATAGTAATGATTGAATGTGCATAAATGTTCTATTGACCGTGCTATAGATTCCTCTTGTAAGTAACATTGTGAATTTATCAATGGGGAGTATAAGATCCAAGTAAAATAAAGGGAAGTATTTAGCACTGGATTGGCAATTGGGGATCGCCTCACATCATTCTGCTTGGAATCAAGAGTACTTTTAGCAAGCCTTCTGCTTATCATTTTTTATTTTGAATTGATATATTTAGCCCTTGTTTGGCCCCCATTGTAATGAGATTTTTGGAAATAATGTATTTGGAATAGTAATTTTTGGGAGAATGTGTGGTTAAAAAAGAAAAGAATTTTTTGATTTACGTGTAATAATATTTTATTGGAAAATGTGTAGTTGAAAAGAAGAGGGAGAAAAATGTATTAATTTTAATGGGGGGCCAAACATGGGCTTAATATGAATGGTGACATATGGAACCCCCCTTTTGGACTAAAAGGAACTATCTAAATTCTAGATTTTTAGATATCATTGTGTTGGTTGATATTTGCCCTATCTCCGGATTGGGTTGGAGAATAATTTGTGCTTGTACTTGCTGAGACCATTAGGATTTTTAGTACTCTCTTCATTTCCAAGTTCTATTACCAGTCTTTCTTCATGTTGGTTTGGACTTGTCACCAACATTATGAAATGTAGGATTTCCTCCAAAAGGAATAGGATTATCCGGTAATATTTACTTGTATGTCCTTTATGTTCCACCTATATTCTTCCTAGAGTCAATGCAATGCTTTATTTCAGATGAATAATGGCCTTTCTGGCCGTGGACATTTGTACATATTTTCTTCTTTAATAGGCAGTTTCGTAATTTTTTTTTGAAATTCTTAATAAGAATTTTCACTCACACTATAAAATATTTGGCTTACTCGAACAGCAATAAATTTTTGGATATTTAGATATATCTATCATCCTACACACGATTTAGTAGTTAGATACTGGCAGGAAAAATAAAAACACTGTAAATTGAAAGCATTGCTCCTCTGGAGTGGAGAAAAAAATTAGAATTTTGTTGTGTGGCCCTGTCAATACTTTTATTTTACGTCCCTTTTCCCAAGCATCCTGCACCCTTTTTATCATGTTCTGAAGAGGTTTGTCTGATTTTGTATATTTAACACCTTTATATTTTCTGGATGTTGGTTTTCATAGGGAATAATGGTCATGGACGCATGGTGCTGAACCAGACTTTCACAATTGGTAATATATCTTTTCTAATGCTTTTGTCCTCAGTGAAGTACAACTCATTGTGCTGATGTAGAGATGTTGGTCTATGAGATTTCAAATATTTGAGAATTTATGCATAATAATGATTGCAAATGGGTTCATGTGATATGCTGATGATGCATTCCTGCTCTCCTATCAAAGATAGCAGAATGTAGGAAATGCCAATCAAGTCTTACTGTGTCATGGATACAATTTAACACACTGATTCATTCTCTCATATGCTTTCCTTTGGACTCCTTAATTTCATGAAGGAAAACCAAAAATTATTGAGTTCATTGTTGAACCTTGTTGATTTTATATATTTGATTGTTATTATCATGATTCTAGCAGGAAAAGTATTTCTATTTCTTGGCCTTCGTTCTTTTTTCAAGCTTCATTACACTGATGATAAGAATTATTCATCACTGTGCAGAACCGATGCTGACAATTGGCAGCATTAACCCAATAATGTGGGATGATAATTGGACTGTTGTGACAGAGGATGGGAGCCTGTCTGCTCAATTCGAGCATACCCTCTTAATAACCGAGAATGGCTCTGAGATACTAACCCAATGTTAAGATGGAACTACAAAGCGTTGTCAAAGAGAAGCTGAGAACGGGGCATTCCCCGCAGACCATACATTATTATGAGATATGAATTTGTCACCGCGTACAGAAATATCTTGGAAGCAACTTAATTTCACCTAATTATTGGGAAAGGTACCCATTTGACTCCAATTTATTTGAATGTGCCTTTTCTTCAATCACGTGGGATTGAATCTTGACTTGTAGATTTTCTTGTTGTATACTAGTAATTAATAGGTATAGATTCTCACACTTGTACTGTTATTGAATTGTTTATGCATGTCAAGTGTTTTACGTTTTTTCAAACACTTGTTCCAATTCAACCATTAAATTCTACTCCAGATCATTGAACCCAGAAAAACAAACCAATCAACAAATAATAGTACAATGGCTAGACTACGTCCCATTTGTTGCAACCAAATTAATTTTGTTTTACGCATATTGCAATTACATAGAAAGTGTCGGTTATTGTTCGACAGATTGCCCCAACCAAAATGTTTTTGCGTGGACTTCAATAATTTCATCCTATTCGCATAATGGGATGTTTGATGAATGCATTGGTGCTTACATTGGGATGAAGTCCAGGAATGTTTTGCCTGACGGATGTGTTTCCCAAGGTTCTAAGGGCGTGCACAGTGTTTGGAGATGGGAGTCCAAGTGCAGAAAGATGTTATTCAATGTGGGGCTGAATCAAATACAGAAGTTTGCAACTGTTTGATTGATATGTATTCCAGACGTGGGTGCATTGAGAGTGCAAGTTGGGTTTTTTATTCAATGGCGGGTAGAGATTTGCTGTCATGGAATACAAAATGTTTATAATGGGATTCATTGAATGCCTGTGGAAAAGTTAGAATTAATGAGATTGGATAATATTGAACCTGATACAGTAACTTGGAACATTTTGATGGATGCTTATTGTCGCATAGGACAATGTGACGAGGCTTGGAAAATATTTTCGACAGATTGAGGAGCCTAGTATAATCTCATGGACAACATTGATATCGGGTTATTCAAGATCTGGAAAACACAAAAGTGCATTGGGGATTTTCGCTGGTTTAGACTGTATTTCCAGCATCCTTGCTACTTGTCAACATATGTTGGCACTAAGATCTGTTCAGGAAATTCATGCGCAAGGCACTAAAATGGATTACAGGCATGCATTTTACAAATCACCAGGACCTGCACTGTTGACAACATATGCTAAATGTGGAATAATTCACAATGCAGAGCTTGTATTCAGGCTGATGGATAAACGTCGTGGTGTTGCTTGGAATGCTATGATTAGTTATGGTGATAGAGTGGGGGGAAATTTGGCTTGAAGTGTTACCAAGAAAATTGAAGCCTGGGAGTCGAGGGTGATTGAACCACATTTTCCACCATTTTGCCTGTCGTGAGTTGAAATCCGGGAAGCAAATTCATGTCTACATCAAGAAAGGCAGTTTTGCTGCTTCTATCCCGGTTTAGAATGCTTTGGTTCACGTGTATTGCCCAATGTGGATGCATTAGAACTGCATGCTCTGTATTTTCTCGATTGGATAATAAATATGTTGTGTCATAGAACACAATATTGGAGGGTTCGGTAAACACGGGCTTGGAAGAGAAGCTCTGCAATTCCTGCAAGAAATGCGAAATTCCAAAATTCACCCGAGTTTGGTCACATTCACACCTGTGCTTTCAGCATGTAGTCATTCGGGTCTGGAAATTTTCAGCAATATGACAGATTTTTTTAAATTGAACCCTGGTATGGAACTTTATGCTTGTGTAGTTGATTTACTTGCGTGTGCAGGTCGGTTCGCGGAAGCTGTTACATTATGAAAATGTCTGTTATGGCTGAAGAGCACATTTGGGGCTCTGTACTTTCTGTAAAGTATCGGAAAATTAATGTTGTAATTTTAGCTTCAAAGCATTTAGTCAGTTGGATCCTGAAAATGCTGGACACTATCAGATATGTATTCTGAAGTAAGAAGAATGGATGATGCAGTCAAAATAAGGAAGCTGATAATGAACTTTAGAGCAGTCAACTTATTTGGCTATCAAACAATAAGAGAAAAATATGAGTGGAATTAGTATATTAATCCAAACTGATGCAATAAAACTTCTGCCATTTGTTCGCACATTTTCATGCAGCAAAGGACCATATCAATTTGCACCCATTGCAAATATCTATATTTGGTACTGGTTTATAATCGATTAAACTACTACTCGTATTTATGTATTCATAATTTAAACAAATTATAAACAACTCTCAAACATGCTTCAAGGATAATTATTTACTATTTTTTGGTTGTGGGGCAAGTGTGCCCTGCTTCGGTTGGGAAGTTACATTGACTAGGCATGAAGATAATTGACAAAACTTTTCACATTTTCCCCTTGTTCTTATCAGTTCAGTATACTAACAAGTATTTCACAGTTTTTTTTTTTTTTTTTTTAATTCAAATCGAGTCACTTTCTGCATACGAAAAGAAATTTATTATCCTATAATGTGATTAACAAGTCAGTCTATTAGTACAGTCTAGTCCCGTAGAACTGTTCTTGAGTTTAAATCTTGTAAATGAGTATTAGAATCGATCCGCTCTAGTTAGGCTCTAGACCCAAAATAAAACTAGCCCTATTTTTTTTTCCGAAAATGTAGCCCAGACCCGACTCTATTTTTTATTCCATCTCTAATTTAGCCCGTCCTCAAAATCAAGCACCTTAGATTGTAGTGTTGTTTTAGACATGAAAATAATTTGTTGAAATTATGAGAACTTTGATAATTTCTAATGTAAAAGTTGATCGGCAATTCTCTAAGGATCTTGCTATGGATCATTTCTAAACAGCTTTCTTCTCTATAGTAGTTTTTTATTTTCCTCGAAAGAGGACCGTACCCACCCTAACAATAAACACATCATTGGATTCAAAATGCTCGAAAACATCAACCAATTTCTCGACTCTTCATTTTGCATTTTTAAAGAAACATCCATTGATTTTTTTTTTCTCATCTTTTATTCAGCATATTTTTCATATATCAATGTCGATCAATTCAAATATAATTTAAAGGTAAAATATTGAAATCTGTAGTTTATTAAATACATTCATTATAAAGTAAAAATATAAATCAAAGACTACTTTGAAAGGTCACCATAAAGAGCACGTTAAAGCTTCTAAAATAGAAAGTTTCTTGAAGAGACTCTAAATTTATGAACTGAACTGTTCATAACGGTGAGTTTGACAAAGCTCTTTGATATTATAACTAGTAGGTCCCATGAAATATATATACAATTAAAAAATGAATAAAAAATTCTAGGTCCCATAAAATGC
>CAIGRN010127808.1:0-16952 GCA_903798345.1 Fraxinus anomala
AAAATTGGTCACAAACAACCACGACGACCACCAGCACTATTGTACCACTAGCATTTGACCACCACCCATACAGATCTTACACTACCATCACTACTGCTATGCAAATCTGCACACACACCACCACATTAAACAATAGATCTAATCAAACAACCACCCACCAAATGAATTTCAAGCCGCTCAACAAAAATGCCAACACTCACTCCTAAAGCAGCGGTAGCTCGCTACGAGCAAAGCTCGTCGTTGGCCGCTGTGCCGAAAAATGGGGGGTTAGAAAGGGTGGGGGTGACGCCGACTCTCTGCTACAGCAACTACGGCTCACAGCAAGCAGAAATCGTCGATGCACCACAGTGGTTCGCCACTACGTCGGAAAATAGGAGTTAGAAAGGGGTGGGTGGGGTGAAAAGTCACCACTGCTGCGAGAAGCACTCGTTGTTGCCTGCAACAACAATATCAGTTCATGGCAAACAAAAATCGCTGCTATATGTAGTGGTTCACCGTTGCACGCGACGGAGCAATGCTGACAAATTGAGATATTAGAAAGGGATGAGTGATAAAGAGAGAGACGGAAGAGGTATTAGAAATCTTCATTGCGCGGGCCGCTACGCGTGGCGGTTCTTCTCGGACTCACGCAGCAACGTCGAAAAATGTAGCGTTAGAAAGGGGGTGGGTGGGTAATAAAGAGAGAAGAAAGAGAGGAGGTTGAGAGTGAGAAAGTTTGAAAATGAAATTGATTGGGACGGGGTAGGGGTGGAGTAGATGATGTTTAATTAATTTTTAATTAATTATAATTATTAAAATCTAATTATCACATGATATATGAATTTTAAACTAATTCACCTGATTTATGATAATTAGTCTTTAATTGTGGGTTTCAAGGTAATTTTCTCTAAATTATGGGGGGGGGGGGGGGGGGGGGGGGGGTTTAAAAAGGTGGGCCCCCACTATTGTGAGGGGCTTGCACTGATTAAATTCTCTGAACACATATAAAAGCAGAATATACACATTGCACAGCATATATTATATATATATGCTTAAGGTTGTGTTTGAGTCACAGTATTTTGAAAGAATGTATTTTAGAATAGTAGATTAATGGAGAATGTGTAATTAAAAAAGAAAGAAATGTTATTGATGTGATGAAAAATATTATTTTAATGAAAAATGTGTGGTTGAAAATGATTAAAAGAATGAGAATGAAAAAAATAATGTGAATCAACCAGGGGCTTAATTATTGACTTGGATTTGAAATTTTAATTGGATTTTAATTCAAACCAAATAGAGGCTAAGTGATAAAAGTCTGCATTATTTGAAAAAAAAAGTATTTATTGGTTCNAAAAAAATAATGTGAATCAAACATTGGCTAAATGTGAATTGAGAGAGGAAGCAAATGCTTGAAAACCTGGGCCCGTTGACGATTCTTTTCTAAAGACACAAATTCCAAACTTCAATCACTTCCTATTTCTGATAGCATAAAAGTTTATTTGTAAATTACAAGTAGACAAGTAAGTGAGTGAAATGTTTCAAAATACGCTGAACTTGTATGTTGATTACGGACTACTCATTGAATTTCAAATTCCTACAACTTACTCGATGAACTTATATCGTCTGTATTCCATTTATCACTCTTTAAAATATGTTAAATTTTTTGCTGGTGTGAAAGATGGTAATCTTGCGTGGCGACTGACGGCATGTCAGGTTAACTAAAATATTCAACTCACATTTTAAATTAGTTTTAAACTAAAAGAAAAATTGAAAATTACAAAAATGAAACAGAGTGATTTGAAGGCTGGGCACGTTTTTCACTTTATTGCAACACTCAAAAACCCGTTATGGGTTTTGGTAGTGATTTGGGTTCGGATGGTTATGGGTTTTTGAGTTTAATGTAAAAAAAAAAAAAAGAAGGGAAAATGTGTTTGCATTAAAGTAAAAAGCGTTCCCATCCTTAAAACACATGGTTTCATTTTTGTAATTTTTTATTTTTTATTTTGTAAGTTTTAAAATAATTTAAAATGTGAGTTGGATATTTCGGTTGATGTGGCACGCCGTTAACAGCCACGCAACAAAAGATTTAATAGATTTTAAGGAATGATGAATAGAGTGCAAACAATATAAGTTCAGTGAGTAAATTGAAACAATTTAAAATTTAGTAAGTAGTTTGACTAATGTATAAGTTCCGTGATTTTTGAAACATTTCATTCATAAGTAAGTTGTGTAAAGTAATTTTCTTTATTAAAAATGAAATTTGATGGATCCCCAACCTTTACTACAACAACTCTAACCTTCTATCTATAGCACTTAGGTCCTCAACCTTTTAATATTGTGCATAGTATCCTCAAGAGGCACGTGATAGGAAATATCATGTAAGCTTCAAATCAATTTAAGAGTATAATGATAATTTTATTCAAAATTTGACTTTTTAATAATCAAACTGATGTTTACATTACAAAATGATCTCAAACGCATATATTTAAAAGCTTTATAATTTCGAGTGCTAAAAATCAAAGGTTCAAAATTTCTTCATCAAATTGTTCAAAGGTTAAAAACCCTAATGCTATTTACCATATAAATTTTGGCGATCATGATGACAAGTAAAAAAATCGATGACCATGAGTGAAATTAAACTAGAAATTTTACCTCTTATTTCAAGATTTTACAATTCACCTAAACCTACCAAACTAGAAATTTAGCTAGAATTTTCAAATTTTACTTTACACCTATAACATTTATGTGTTTCAGTATTAACTTCAATCACAATATTGAAACAATCGATTATGATCTAGGCATGTTAGCACTCACTGTTTCCCACATTTTTTGACCAATCGCGTGCAAAAAACTTTAAAATTTTATTTTTCTTCATATTTATTTTCAATCAGACGCTCTTCTAATAAAATAATTTTACTCGTAACTTTCTAATTGTGCCTTCCAATTAGCTTCCATGGGTATACAAGTCAATTTTTTTTTTTTTTTAATACAAATTGGCCATACATACAAAACTTATAAATTTTGGCCATTTTTTATGGAATGTCAGAAAAGACATTTCTTCCAATTTCATCTTAATTTTATTATGACGAGATTCACCCATTAAATTAAAAAAAAAAAAAAAAGTTTTGATTATCTTAAAATTTACTTATAAACAAATACGTTCTTGCACAAGAACCTGCGAGTGTCCGGCACAAGACCTGCAAATTGTAGAGAAGATTCTCCCTCCAATGTTAGGTACAAATATGTTTTCCTCGATTTTTGTTTCTAGCATACATACATGCTTTAGATTCTTACTAGATTACCCCCAATTTAGTTAAGGTTGAGCTATAGGGTTTCCAATTGAATTTTTAAGATTTTTTTTTTTTCTGTATATTAGATTTTCTTTCCTGATCAATTGGTAAATAAACTCGTAGGCGCAGTTGGTTCACTGGTTGCGAAATATCGTGGAGGTTAGAAATTAATGTTTAGCTGTTTTTATTTTTTTATTTTTATGATTGTAAATAAGCGTCGAGGTCCTAAAGTTCTCGAGCATGACATCTGTTTTTGTATGGTCTTGGCTTGTGGAATGCAAAGGAATTCGTGTTTTTTATGTGTCGTTGATACACTTATTCATTATTGAATGTAGGCATGAACTTTGCAACTATTACGATTTTTTAGATTCAAATATATGGGTCGATGTGTTTCAGTGAAAATTATTTAAATTTCAGATACACAATGCTTCAGTTGTTTCTCTCTGAGCCGAAATGGATTGATTGCAATGCTAATGATGAATCTGCAAAGCAGAGAAAATCTCTTCTGAGTGAGTTGGAATCAGTTATCCAGTCATTGCTGTCTTCAGGTGGCCGATCAGAAGCTCGGCTCTGGCTTTGCAACACTCTTTCGGGAATAAGTTCTATTAGCCCGCACCGCCAACATGAGCTATTTTTGAGCTTACTGACATCCAAGCCAACAAAGCAACACTTAGCAGCACAACTTCTGCAATTGATATTCGATAAGCAGCCACAAAAGTTGGGACCTATTATAGCCAAGAAAAGTTACATGTTACAGGATTTCTTCAGAGGCAAGTAACTTCTCAAGCTGAAAATTCAATCTGCCTTTGAATAAAGTACTTGCAGATTCAGTTCTTTTTAGACTAGTAAAAATGAGTGGGTTGGCATCCTTGATATACTTTCATGTAAACATTTGTTCTCTCATGGGAATAACTGGACCTTGATTTTGGAATCAGATCTCACTGATTAATGAATAATTGAATGTGCATCTTGAAACATGATTTATGTATAGTATTTAAACCACACAAAAGAAAAATTATTATTGTTACATGGATTGATAGATATCTCATTTGCTTGTTGATGATATTATTATTTGATTATCAGAAATCACTACTTCAAATTTAGACAAAAAGAGGTAGCCTTTGATAAATGAGTGATGGAAAAGGATTGATATAGCCTGTTCCCAATTTATTAAGATTAATGTTTAGCTTCATGTTTTATATGCACTTCAATTTCAATTACAAGCAGAAACAGAAAGTTTAATAAATATAATTCTGGTGTTTATCGTGCAGTTTTATTTATTTGTATAGCTTTAACATTATAAAATGATTAAAAATCTTACCTTGTTTTAATATATAGTTTTCTAGACTGATCTGTAAAGCTTCTCAACTCTTGGAGATAATATCTAGCTTATATATATGGTTCAAAAGATATCTCAACAAGATGCTTATATCTTCACGGTCATGGTTTAACTTGCCAATTATCTAGTTACCCATGGCAAAATATTGTTTACTTTGTGAAAGATTGCATTTCTGCATTTGAAAGTTGTCCACTATTTTTGAATTGATGAACTGGTAATTAATCCAGGAAACCCAGTTCGTATCTTGCAGTGGTTCTCTAATTTTTCTGGCGGCAGTGGTTTGGAGCATGGAAAAGGGGCTAAGGCACTGTCCCAATTTTCCTTTGTGAATCGGGACCTTTGTTGGGAGGAACTTGAGTGGAAAGGAAAACATGGGCAGTCACCTGCAATGGTTGCTACAAAGCCCCAGTACTTCCTCGATCTGGATGTCCAACGGACAGTAGAGAATTTTCTTGAATACGTGCCTGAATTTTGGTCATCACGTGAGTTTTCAGAGTCGTTAAAGGACGGTGAGATTTTGGATATTGATACAAAATTCTTTGTCAATTTGTTTGTTGACTTGATGTATAAAGAGGACTTGGAAGAAATATGGGAAGTTATAGATGAGTTCCTCACTGAGGAATCTTTTTCATTTTTATGTCGTCACCTTCTTATCATTCTTAACGAGCAGGAGTTGCAGCTTTTCCTAGATATGATCAGTAAACATCTTAATCCAAGGTCAGAATCCATTGAGTATGGTAATGCATCTCAGTGGCTTGAGATTATACTTTCAAACTGCACTGCTGATTGGACTATCAATCAGCTACTTCTACTGAATGCAGTGACTACTCAAGGTCGGCAGCTCCTGCGTTTTGTGCGAGAGGAAGGCAGTGAGGGCATGAAGGAAAAGATAAACAAATTAGTTTTTCATCTTTGTGAATCAGGCAGTGCCAATGATTTGACACCGATCATGAAAGAATGCTTTAACAGGAAAACAATAGAAGCTATAAAATTGTTAGGCCTGCAGTCTTGGGCTATTCATTTTAGGCTGTCTGAGGAATTTCATTCTCCTGAATCCTGGGAATCTTTATTTATCAATAATGGGATAAGGTTTCACAAGTCCAACAAGTATACATTGTTACACGATGAAATTTCAGAAGATTGTGGTTCTGATTCAGATGAAAGGTCATCAAAGAGATTCAAGTCTAAAAAGAAAAGAAAACATAAGAAGAAAAGGAGGAGAAGTTTTGACCCAGACGAAAGTGAGGAAAATGAGTTTAGAGATTATGATTTGTCAAATAACAGGCTGGATCTACAATCTAAGGCTGGTGATTGGCTGCTATCTACTGATGGCTATTCTACTACCTGGAGCAGTGTAAGTTTGACAGCCTTCATTTAGAAGTAATTTATGCCTGCCTTGTTGCTGGTATCGCATAATTTTTTGCCATCTCTTGGCTGTGTGAATTTAGGTATAGGATTTAGAAACTTGAGGTATCAATATGCTTGAATACTCATAAATATTGTCAAAAACTTTGCTTTTTAGGCATACCTCGAAAATAGAAAGTGAAGAAATGCATAAAAAGCAACTTTTATGGAATCGTTTATGACTAGTTTCTTATGTGAAGGATTAGTTTCTCAAGAACATTTGAATTTTTGAAACCATATCTAGCTTCAAAAATTTTACCAAGAGCTTCATTTCACTTTTGTCAGTATGAAGTACCAGAAGGTCCAGAACTCTTTTCTCTTGTTGGTTGCTCCAAAATAATGTAGACTACTGATCGTGTATATGGCAACTGAAGCCCACTTACGACTATTGTTCGATTTGAAATTGTGTAGCTTCAAAAATTTTACCAAGAGTTTCACTTCACTTTCGTCAGTATGAAGTACCAGAACTCTTTTCTCTTGTTGGTTGCTCCAAAATAATGTAGACTACTCATCATTTATATGGCAACTGAAGCCCACTTACAACTATTGTTCGATTTGAAGTTGTGCATATGCTGTAACTAGTCTCTCAGTTTCATGTCATTTCTAATTTTCTTTGTGAGCTCGTGATTTTGTATTGAAGTTGTTCTGAGAGCGTCATGTAAAGTTTTACTGTGTCAATTATATTCTTGAGCTTCAGTTTGTTTTGCATGTCATTCATGCTGTATCCCTGGTTTCTTTTCCCCGGTTTCTTTTCCCCTTTTTATTGCATCTCTCTCGCTCTCTCAGACAGACAAGTGCACAAGTACATTGCAAGCCATCTTATATCACTAATTTTGGATTATTATGCTGTAATGTAGGTAGACCTGCCAGAACACCTGTCAAAGCATTGCTTCTTTCTGTGGTTGAAGTGGGTTTTTGCTAAATGGAGACATCAAAATTGTTGAACAGGGAAAAACCGTTAGTTTTAACCACTGCCATGCACTTGAAACTTTTTTCAAGACTTGCCCGATAGAAACTGATGCTACTCTATGTGGTTTCTTTTTCACCACCGGTTGGAAATAGTTGATGAAATATGTGTTACTAAAATGAGTAATCCGACTTGTGGCTGGTGTACTTTCTGGATCTGAGCAGGTGTGTCAAGTATCTATCGAAGCAGCTATGCGAGTACCGGAAAGAATTCTGCTTTGATTGCCTTGCCTGGAATATGAATTGCAGTGGATGATGAAGAAACAGTGATGTGCTGCTGAAAAGTGATGTTGCATTTTTATGGATCTGACTTTGTATTTCTGTGTTGTACTGAATGTAAAAGACTGGAATTGAAGTACGATTCAAAATTAAAACAAATACTCCAGAGTCTGAGCACTATGTCCAGATTGTCGTGCATTGAATAATTCTATTTATCATCTGGTGATAATCATCCATTTAGGTGGTACAACCAACAACAGAAGCTTATGTGAGGTCAAATGATACAACAGTGTTCTTTTAATTTTTAATTTTTTTCACTTTTCTACTAGTCTGTACGACTTTTTTCCTTCCACTTTTTGCCTCCCAACTTCTCTTAAGCCACGAAACCCATTCTTCTCTTGAGCTTATTTGCACTGACGTTGATTAATCACATTTTTGTCCACCTCAACACCAGACTTCTCGAGCCCTTAACCCACGGTTTTAATTAAGCAATTGGATTGAAATTTTGAGTTGAATGATAATCTAATTGTACAAATTGAGGACGACGTGTTTGACAATAATGATGTGAGATGAATTCAGAATATAAAAATGCACAGAAAATGTTTGTAGTAATTTATTGAATTATTTTCATTAATATTTTATTGTTTGAAAAATATTATAACTTCATTTTTGACCCCACGATAAAAAATGTTGAACTCCACTGTTGGTCTGCGAGTATAAATTGAAGTGCACATCCATACTATTCACGTGGCTGCAGCCCAAACTCTATTCAGAAACTTGGGGGCCGTTTTCTTTGTATTTCACTTTTATATTTTGAGTTTTGAATTCATTTTGAATTTTGAGTGTCCATTTTAAGATTGTTGAAAATGTGTTCTTTTTGAAAATACTCAAAACGCGTTTTAAAAATTTTGATTTGATTATAACTGAAAACACCCAAAACGAAAAATTTGTCATTTTGAATTTTCTTTGCAAATTTCTAACTTGTTTTCAAAAATAAGAGAAAGAACGCGTTTTCATTTTTTTGAAAAATCAAAAACGGAAAACGGCTTGAAAACGAAGAGACCCTTGTTCTTTCAAGTTGTTGATCTGTATAACAACTGGAAAGTGGCCAACAAGAATTACTATTGAGAAAAACAAAATGTAAATACCAAAAAATGGCAAATTGGAGCTTCCAAATAACCAGTTCTGCTGGTTTTCCATTGCAGTAAATATAGTTGATGACATCTAAGATTTTGCTTCCATAAATCATGATTGAAGCGAGTTGGGTGCCGAACCAATGTTAATGAAGTTCTTATGTGGCTGCCAAAACGACATTCACATTGTTGCACAATTCGTGCAGATCATCGTACTGACTCCTTACATAGCTAAACACGGCGTAAAGATAAAATACATGTATTATTGGAAAGTGTAAAAGTTAATTTATTGCACAAGTTACAAAAGTTTACAACACAAATGTACTTGCGGGTGCTCAACACACCAGTCGGTCCCAGGCACGTACAACTAATAATTTTGAGCGTCCTTCTGGCATCAAGGGCCATGAATGGAACAATGTTGTCTGCATTGCCCTTCAAATAGATGACTTTAAAGTAGAGGAAACTTCAGTTCCAGTATTCTCAAGCCCTGCAATTGGAATACAAAGTGTTATTTCCGGCTTAAATTGATGCATGAAAAGGCATATCACCATCTTGAACTAGAAAAGCTGGAGTAAGTGGATCCGAATCAATCGTTTCTTCAGAAACAATGGTCAATTACTAGCTGAAAATCTAATTGCACTTCACATTTAACATCTCATCCGTCCAGAGAGGAGATATATACCATCCAATTATTACCAACGTTGGTCTTCCACCATAAATAAATATATCATAAACCTAATGAAACTTCTAGAAAACAGCATCCAAAGCTTGCCTGGTAGAGGCAACTTGTTTGAGACAGTGTAATTGCCGTTCTCAGATGGACTATGAATTCTTAAAATGTCTGCAATAGCTGTAACTTGTTAAAGGGAAAAGAAACTCACTCGATGACACATGGGCTGGCAAGCTGACATATTTGGGACAAGAGCTTTTCGAATAAACCATGTTGCTTTGGCGGTTGGAATCAGCAGCACAGTCTCGAGGCTGCAAGAAAATTCTATTTTCAGAATAGACACTAATATCAATTAGCAGAGTAAAACAAAATGTAAATACCCATATAAATATAAGTAAAAATGATCAGAGGCTTTCAGGGACTGTTTCATCTGGAAATATGAAACGCAAAATTCTCCAAGTCGGATTATATACCATACAAGGCATCAAATATGGTAGTATCATCGAAAACTTGAGCAAAAAGAGGATGGGGACTGAGGAAAAACGTTGAGCTATTGATTCATCAAAAAACAAAAATTAAAAGAACAAACTGCTGCTAAATCCAACAGACAATTGGGTGAAAACATCAGCAGCTTTAAATATCATGAATTGCCATTTGTGATTTTTCAGAGATGTAGAAATTGAGGGAGCATTTACTAAACATAAATATGAAAATAGGATGGATCTGACCTTGAAATCCTTATAGAAGCATAACCGAAGTTCCTCCACAGCATCACCTTTGCATTGAAGTTCTGGAGTTGCATGGAAAGCATTCTGAATGGCAGAAATAATGCCTCCTACAGGATACTTTTCAGTATTTGATGCTACATATCCAGCTTCTCGCAGAGCTTCCTGCATGATGTTAAATCCAATACAGTTGACCCGAAAGGCCAGGAAAAGAAATCGAATTACCAACTAATATCAAACTTAAAAAGGTTCATAATTGAATAAACCTAAAAGATTAACAATGATACTCATTTGAGAAGAAGAGAAATTTATTCTGTAACATCAGTCAACGTCTCAGATAAATATGGGGTTTTACGTATGTTAGCCCTATATCCTGTAGGAGAATCCTTGGGAAATCAATATCTTCAGTGTCATACAAACTAGAAATGGTATTGCATTGCCCTGCCCCATTTCCAAAACATCAATTTGTATCATATAACGGAAAGATGCCAACTACCCTCCCTGTCAACTTTCATAGGAGTTCTCATTTAAATGTTATCTTACCTGGTCTTTTCCACGAGTTAACAATCTTGGCTAACAATTATTTTAGCAAACCTGCATAAATGGTCTCAAGACTCTCAACATATATCCTGGAGGTCTGATTTAAAAGTTATCTTTCTTGGTCTTTTCCACAAGTTATAAATCTTGGCTAAAAATTATACTAGCAAACAGGCATAAATGGTCTCGACTCTCTACATATATATCTAGACAGCTCAACACTGCACGACCACTAGCAAATTATGAGTAAAATATGCCAACTATAAGTAGCACAAACTCAGATCCCTGAAAGATTTTCCATCACTTGGTTCTCCTCTCATATTAAATTTAGCGTTCTGAATTAAGCAACGTCAAATAGCCTTAATATCCCCGAGTTCCTGTCTAATCAATAGGTAAGGCAAAAATGTTTGATCATGCCAGTAAATGCATACAGGCATCAAAAGGCAGCTCACGAGAGAGTAAAAGTAAAATAGATGACCCACAGGAAGCCCTTAATTGCTCCTCTTCATCGAAAAGCAAGGAAAACCGTATAGGAAAAGTTCATTCCGTTGAATCTTAGCCCTTAATTGCTCCTTTTCATTGGAAAGGAAGGAAAATCGTATATGAGAAGTTCATCCTGTCGAATATTGAGCATGTAGTCACAGGCAGTTCAGTAAATATAGCACCAACAAACGTATTTCTTTCCTGAAAATGGAAGTCATAACATAACTTCCCTTTGGACCGAGTCAAATGATGTACTTGACACTCATATCAAAATAACACATAAAGGCTCGAGAAGCCTGTATGAGGCAACTACAACCATTTAAGAAACATACATGAAGAATGAAAGTGGGAAAAACATAGAAGCAAGACAGTAAGTTCGAATTTCTCTTCTATCAGCTCAATCCAATATAAAATGCAATCTTACCGTAACATTATATTTGAAATAAAGATTAAGCGTCGTCAAGAAATAGCTGTATTCATCTTTGGTAACTGAAGAGGAACAAGTTCCATGTTTTTCTGCACAGAGAGCACGAAAATTAGATGTAATGAATCAGATTCTTTTCAAGTGAATGAAGTGTTCGTCTAATCTGAACATGTCAACTCGGTTTCTGAAATATCTACAGTATAACTTCTAATGTATAATAAGATTTTCCAATCCCAACTTGGATGAACAGGTTAAATTAATGCTCTATAAATTAATAACCTCTGTTATATAATAAAATTTCCCAGTCCCAACCTTATTAGGGCAACATAAATGAACTTATTCGCCTATTCAGATCCACCCATACTTGGGAGTGCTTAAAATAAAATTTTAGTGATTATAAGTTGTATGTCCTGCAAAATGTACAGATAATAAGTAGGTAATAGTCGTGGGTCCTATGGGGTTGTGTAGACAAAAATTATGTTTGACCGGTTTAAATTATAATTTAAGCTTTGCCGGATATGCAGCATTTAACCTCTTTTCTCTTCTAGGGGCTTTTGGGTTGGGGAGATGCAGAGGGGGGAGAGAGAGAGAGAGATAGCACAACTATATAACAGTCTAATAAAAACAGTGCCGGAGTCTCAAATCATATAGAAAAGCCACAAGCAATTTTAGATTACTCATTGATATTGAATGAAGTACTACGAAACAATTTAAATGATTTGTTACATACAGAACATTATTTTCAACTAAACTAGAAATATATAAGTAATAAGCTTCATTGAGCAGAACATAAATCAAAAGGATAAAACTATAAAAGAATTCACACAAAGCAAAGATGATTACCCCACTGTCTCAGGTCATCCCCCAGTTCCAATATGAAATGACCAAAGGGAGCAATAATTAGTTTCAAGTAATGAAATCACCAAATCTAATGAACAAGCAGCCAATTAAAAACCACCTCATGTGCCCAAAATAATCCTTTTCCACCATGGCAGTTTGATACAGAACTACAACTGAATGATGGCCAGTACTTGTTCAGAGCAACAAGCAATGTCGAGATCTGCAGCCAATAATTTGGTATTGGACAGAATAAAACAAACAAAGCAATAGTAACTGCTTAGGAAATAACCATAGGCTTTAGTAAGTATTTTTCTTGTCTGAATAAGAGAACTAATTTTGATTAAAGAAAATGTTGGATATGTAATAAATAAATGGCCTAGAAAGAGAAGAAACACACTACTTTAGAATATAGTAATAAAGCACCGCAATAACTGAACAAAATCAAAACTTGGTGGCACCTCGCTGATATTCCATCTAAGCAAAGTAATTAATTTACACAGATCATTTCAATCTAACTGAAAATAGTCTTAATATATAAATATGTATTTTTTTAGTTGGTCAACGTAAACTATTTCCTAGATCCTTATAAAAAAGGATCGCCCTCATAGCTGAATCCAGTATCTATTTGGTCTCATCTTTTTGCAGATGTATTTAACAGTGATCCAAGTGAGTCTTCTCTACCAAAAACTCCTAATCTTTTAGTGGATATCTTCATGCCAGATATAGTGACATGTTTGAAAGTCACCAACAATTTTCAACGGTCATGTAGATATACCGTTGAGTGCATACACAGGGGTTCTAAAATCTAAAGCATCTGTCCAGAGACTAAAGTGCAAGAGTAAACTACCTCTTTCTCATCAAAACTGTGACCAGCACAACATGCAGGCCAAGTACCATCATTGTAGTCAGGCCAGAGTCCATCTGTAGAGAAAGAGTGAAAGACACATGACAAGTAGAATGCAAATGACGTCAAAAGTTTTTCGAAGAATTTCTTTCAACAATCTTTCTCTCTCTTTTGTCGCACATATTCCTTTACTTCTATAAAGCAAAGCAGCAAGTAAAAAGGATGAAAGTCATTCTAACAGTTAAATTGGAGATAACCAGAAAATTTACACAGCCGGACTGATTTTCATATGTCAAAAAATGTCATATAATGGACTTACGGATTGTAAATTCAACCGGCGTATTTGAACTGCATCAAAATCATAAAGAGACAAAATGTAAGTTTCCCTGTCATTCTTATAAAATATATATTCACATGCGAAACTTTCAGATAAAACTCGTTTGAATATTGAAAAGTGCTCAACATATGTTCTTTATCTCTAATAATATTTTGACATTTCAGTTCGTCAGATAATTGTCCTGTCAAAAAAAAAAGGAACTTTGACCACATAAATCGTCTTAACACATCAGCTTTTCCACAGATCATTTCATCAATTTTTCAAAATAAAAAAACAAAAAGTATTGAACAGAATTAGATCCAAGGCAACAAATCACATCAGCATGCAAATTTTCGGAAGTAAAAAGAAAAAAGAGAATAAACATCAAAATTACCCTTGGCAACATCCATTGGAGGAACAGCAACGCTTAGTGTGGCGACAGACAGTGCCTGGCCATTGCATAGACAGCTTAAAGTAATCAAATTCTCTCTGCTTAAGGTCTCCTCCTCCTCCTCCTCCTCCCAGTACTGATCCTACATCCCAACCGGCATTGATTTCCCCGATACAAAACAATCCGATTGAAAGAATTGAGAGCAGTACAAATTGAATTGATCGGTTGAGGAGAAAAGCCATGGCTCTGGACTAACTGTTGCATTGATGCTGGTATTGTTATTGCTTTATGCTTCCTATATTTGATGAAAGGATCGAACAACCGGACCGGAGGAGATTAAAACGACGGCGTTTCGATTGAAGTCTAATGAAAGAAACTATTCAACCACCATTTAGTTATACAAAAAAATAAAAAATAAAAAAAATGTTACACTAACTTAAATTCAATATTAAGTATAACCGAATCATGTTATATTTTCATTTTTAAATATAAGAATTTTGAAAAATACCATTTGATAACCCTTTAAATAATGCAAATTGTATTTCTTATCGAGCTATTGCGTTTTTTAAACAAATATAAATCTTCCAAATTTTATATATAGATCTCGTACATGTAAGCTACACAATGGCTTGGAATATAATTGAATTATTGTCAGCTAGTTATAATATACTTTGCATTCAAGACGTTAGTGATAAATCGATTATCTTCTGACAATTTTGATTTTTTCAAAAAAATTCGTTATGTCGACATTAATTAATTTTGATGATTTTTCCCCTTCCGGAAATCTTGTATGAAGTCTTACAGCTAGTCTACTTATCTCGCAACATGGAAGTTCTTCGAGCGTGCTCAGTCTTCACTAACTAAAACCTCAAGTTTATGTTGCTCGTTCAAAACAATTTCTACGTAGTATTAAAGAACGATTTTCCACTTCTATATACGATGCTTTCTATTTTGATGATATTCGGAATAGGATAGAAAATAAATAGTTCTTTTGCTTTGAATTATTCCATGAAATCTAAGATCCAAAGAAAGTCTAAAAAAGAAGAGACAAGAAAACGAAAGTATGCAAATTTGCATTAACGGTATAAAATTGTGGCTTTTGAGATATTTGGGTGAAAAAAAAAAGGGGTAAAAGGGTTCCTCTTTTAATGGGCTTAGATTCTTAGCTCCAATTTCATTTCCCTTTTGCTTTTCTCTGCCTCTTTCTCTCTCTGTCTAAATCTTTTTTTCCTTTTCATAGATAATATATTCATGGCATTGTTCACCAAATATTCTCTCAAAAAGTTGTAAGAAGATGTAAAAATGCAACCTGCATAATTTTTTATTTTCTCAAATATGATCGTGATCGAATATAGTTGACAAGGTCTTAACGATTTAATTACATGAAAATGAAGTAGAAGAAGTGACGATTGTCTATCGATCAAAGAGTCAAAAGGTCCATTATTTCGTCTACGTTATATAATTTTTGAAATCGATCGAGACTTTTTCATGGTAGTAGCAGAGACGGTCATGAAGCTGCACAAGAAGTGCGACCGTATAGGGTCCCTAATTGTAGGGTCACTAAGAAAAACAATTTTGGTCCCTAATTATGAGGTTGAAACTTTTGTTTGGATAAAAAAAAAAAGGGGCTTTTAAATGCCAGCCATGTTTGGAATGAGACCAAATCTAAGAGAATATGGAAAAAAGTTGTCAAGAGAAAACATGGACAAAAATACAATACGATACCAAAAGCGACGTGGGATCCGTTGTAATTTTTTAAGGTCTTATATTGTTGTCATCCTCCAAAGTATTCGTACCTCTAAAACTCAACAATATTTACATGTACATCACAACATGTCTAGTTTAGAACAAGACATAAATATTAATTTTTTCTTACGCTTTGTAACATCAAGTCTGTCTAGACAATCAAAAATACCATAGAAAAATTGTGCAGATTGATTAATGGTGCTTCAACATTATCGATGCTGCCAATGAGGCGTATCAATTTTGAAATTTTAATTAGTCTATCAATATTCAATAATGTAAGCCCCTCGATGATTTAGATAAAAATCAAATTTTTACAAATTTTTAATAGATTTTAATAAATGTGGATAAAAGCTGTGAGTCCCAAAATATGCACGGTTGAAAATAAATTTGAAAAAAAAAAGAATTTTAAGAAACTAGGACAAAAATAAGCTAAATATAGACTGTTGATTGTACACACTTAAAAAAGGAGGTTTAAAATTAATTTGTATTGGAAACTATGCCCACCAAAAAACATGGCCTCATATACTTTTGTTCAATTTGCCAATGTTCTTTTGGTCCTACCTTCCCTACCAATTTCCAATCACCGCGAAATTTCAAGTCACATATAGAATTTATTTTATTTACCAATGAAAATGTTGACAATAAATACATATAAAATTAATTACTAGCTAGAAATTTTGTCCGTGACAAAACCATCATTGGTGATTATCGACAATTGATGAAAACGTTGACAATAAATACATATAAAATTAATTACTAACTAGAAATTTTGTCCGTGCCTAAATCATCATTGGTGATTATTGACAATTTCATTGTTGGCCCATTGTCGTCGATAATCGTCGAAGGTGTTTGAGTGATCACCAACAGTATCACAGGACAGTGATTCCATTTGAATTACGAGCATCTATTGATTTCAATAATGTAACTAAATAGTTTATAAAGAGGAGTGGTAGTTGATTTTATAAAATGTATGAATAATATTGAATATAAATTATGAATATATAATTAAAATTAATATTTAATTTCGACTCGTAAAAAGATGTAATAAGTCAACTTTTTAACTTGATTATTAAAAATGGCAAATTTTCACAAAAAGATTTCCCATACCCAAAAGAGCAATCCACTCACTTGCCGACATTTTGTTTTCACACACTTTTCAAATACCATCAATTAAACATAATGGCATTTATAATGTTTATGATATATTAATAATTTGAGATCTCACGAGATACTTTTAATTAGTGAATATCATGATATGACGAGTTACTATCGTGGAAGAAACGTGATCATGGGATTCTATTTCTCAATAAATTTTATAATGTGGAAAATACTTGTATGAAAATGTTATTATTAGTACATTATTATGAAGACGACATTAGTCGAGAAAAAGTTTCCAAAAATCCTACATCCTATTTGATAGAATGACCTGTTTAATAAATAAATAAATAAAATTGCACCAATCTTTTATGCTAACATCAAGTCTGTCAGCAAGGACTAAATCCAAGTTTGTATGATGAAACGTCAATCTTTACATATTCGTTTGGGCACACGTGTCTAGAATTGAGTTTTTTTGTTATGTGGATGTTCGAAAATGAATCTACTAATGAAGTTTAAAGATTCGATCAAGAGGAAAATACTTATAATAT
>CAIGRN010127810.1:688-33064 GCA_903798345.1 Fraxinus anomala
TTTTTTTTTTTTTTTTTTTGGAATTATGAGATTGATTTTTCATTTATTGTTATGTATAATGTTTATTCTTCATTATTTAGGTAGATTGTTGAGTGTAGGACTGGGCTTGAAAACCACAGCTTGAAAAATCGTCTCGACCCGACCCGAAATGGGTTGGGCTGGGTCGGTTTAGGGATAAATACGGGTCGAATCGGGTAAAATAAATTTAAAATAATTGTGGGTCGGGACCGACCCAATCAAACACCCATAGATACTCCAAGGAACCCCCAACTGCAGTAGAGAAGAAAATATTGAAGATTAGTTCCTATCTCAACCTATTTCTAGCCCGTCTCAGATGAAGAAAAAATTTAGTAGTATTGAAGAACACTTGCAGCATCAGCCTGAATAACTTGAAGATGATGGCCCCAACCTCGAGGCAAACTAGAAATGGTCTTACTCTTCTCCAGGCATGCGCCTTACTCTTTCCCAAAACCCCATCATCCTCTTCCCGTCGCCACTGACGATATAGTGGATGCTTCTTCCAGCACGGCCTCGAAGAAGAGGCCGAAGACTGTGGTGGTGCTAGGGTTGCCGATTGAGTGCTCGGTGCTAGACCTCAAGTCGAGGTTCAAAATGTAGAGACCCATATCTCGCACCCGCATGGAACCGAATGAAGTGGCTTACATCACTTTCCGGTATAACGACGTCGCACCATTTGCTTTAGATGTTGCCCATGACCCGGATTTTCCGATTATCCTCCATTCTGCATTAGTATGTGCTTTCTCTCTCTCTAGATAATTGCATGTATGTATATCTCCGAATAGATGAATTTTGGGCTGTGTTCATGTTTGAATTGAACTATGGTTGCTTGCCTGAGCCCGTAATTGTTACTCAATATAGACTACCGTTGTTAATTGTTGTACTGCATTGTAAGCATATAATTAAAATTGACTGGGAAATCATGAATCTTGTTGCTTGACGATTTAAAAAAAAGGACCCGACCCGAACCTATTCGGGTCGTTTCCGTTTAAGATAGCCGGGTCGGGTCGTTTTGTGAAAGAGGCCAAAACCTAGTATATCAGATCGGGTCGGTTTTGGGTCTCGCCATTTTCGTCGAGAAACAGTCGCCCACTTTCAACCTTTAGGCCGACTATTAAATCGATTTTGGGCCAACTGAAACAGTCGACTCAAAAATTTTAAATTTTTTTTTATTTTTTTTCAATTTAAAATTATTTTTAATTTTTTTTTCTTTTTATGATAAAATTTAATTTTTTAAAAAATTTAATTATATTCTTTTTTAATTAATTTTTTCAATTTTAATTAAATAATATTTATATTATTTATTTAATTTTCATAATTTCCTTTTGTTTAATTTTTTTGGAAATAATTTTAAAATTTCTTAATTGTTTATTTTTTTTGATTGAAAATTATTTTTTTCGACTGTTAACAATCGACATTTTAAACAGTTGGCCCAAAGGCCTTTTTTTTCATTTTCTTTTCAATTTAAAATTATTTTCAATTTTTCTGTTTTATGATAAAATTTAATTTTCTAATTTTAATTGTATAATATTATTTGTTAATTAATTTATTTTTTCAATTGAAAATTCTTTTTAATTCTTAATTTTCTTTAATTTTTTTTATTTTCGTTCATAATTCGGTCTGCTTACTTTTTTAAAAGTATGCTTATTTCATTATTTATTGTTGAAGGTTTTAATATTTGAATTTTTGCAAGATGGAGTACCATCTAGCTGTGAAGTTGAGATATATGGTAGGAAAATGTACGTGGAACAATAGCTTTGACAATTTTACTATTGTGTTAGAGTTGCTGGATGATGAGCACGCAGATATCCTACGACGGTCCTTCCTGGGGCCCCTGTATCAGTTAAGAGAGGTACAGTACTCCTATACAGTATTCCTAACAGTTTATTGAAGCATTACTATGTCATCTGCTTAGGTTAGTCGACGGCGATACCCCTCACTTCGGCCTCGGGGGCAATGTTGCTACTTTTTTCATGTTTGATTTTGCCCTCATGAATGGACTGAGGATAGCGAGCGACAAGGCAGCTATGGACAGTACCAAAAGAAGCAATAAGCTGCACGAGACATATTTTCAGGGATAGAGGACAATGTTTCTACCGTAGTTGATCGGCACAACCAGGGGGTGCGATCAGATGTTGCACAGATTGAAGCTAGGACTGGTCTACGTCCTTGAGAGCGTACTGATGTGTCATCACAAGAATACTGCGATTGACCTTTTCCATTTAGAAATTGTTGACGACATTGATGCTTTTAACAATTATCCATGTGGTTGAAAATGTTTTGAGGACATCGTTCAAGTTTTAACCAGATGACACTCGAAGCTCAAAGGGCCTATGCATAAGTACGATACTTATGGATTGCCCATAACTGTGCAAGTAAATGTTTAACATAATCAACGTTAAAATATTTTTTATACTGAATTTATATATAATAATTATATATGTTGCAGATATGAGCATAAGAGACGCCCCCCTCAGGGTACCTAATTTGTTAGGTGAGTGGAGACACGCTACCCTTGGATGCATCATTGGCAATCATCCCAAGCAGATGAATGTCCATCTGGTAAATAGTTAGTAGCCATCCTCGATGACATCCAGGTGAGTGTTACACATTTGCAATTTATATTGAAAGTCGTTTCAAAAGTTCATCACATGATAATTAACTAGTTGAACTGTCAATATGTCAGCTGGAGGTCCTAACTAATTGGCATCGTCGATGGAGGAGGGTCCAGGTTTTATGCGGGAATTAGCCATTCCGCATATTCGACACGACCAGATGTACGATTCCATCCTAAATCGAGATTGTGTATGTGAATTGAATATAATTTATTGATTACCGTTTTTTATGAGTTAGCATATTTTAACTAAGTTAATAATTTTTAATGTTGTTATTTGTTTAGGAGCGCGGTCCAGTTGATTAGGAATCACTTCTGCTGATGGGACCACCACCTTAGATGGGATCTCCTTCTCATCCATCCGAACACCTCTCCCGTAGATCTCTTGCACACGACCAGAGTTAGTATTTTCATGATCTATATGTCCGCCTGACTGGATTTATGGCGGAAGTGGTGGGTGCGGTACCAGATGAGGTAGGGGCGTTATGGGGAGATATGAGAGAAGTGGTGGGCGAACTACGAGGAGAGATATGGGCGTTTCAACGAGGAATGGGTGGTGAGGTATCAAGTTTATGCCATGATGTAGTAGTGCTACGAGGCCATGAAGCAGAACTTCATGATGAGGTCGCAACACTCCGAGACTATGTTGCAGTCATACAAGGGGGTGATAGATGGGGTGACATAAGGTGATGGCGATTGGGGTTATGCACCATTGTGGACAGATGATGACGCATTCGAACTTTTTTTTATCTGTGGAACGAGAGGGGGTGGCCACAATGGGGACGTGAGAGGTGACGAAGGAGGAGAGGATGGAGGGGGTGGCGATGCTCGAGGCAGGGAGGATGACCCCGATAATGGAGGAGATGGCCAGCCCCAGGGCGAAGGGGATGGAGGTTCCCGAGGAGGAGGATATACCCTGGACAAAGGTAGTGGCCTCGATAACAGGGAAAATGGCGAGCCCCAGGGCGGAGAGGGTGGCGGAGGAGAAGAGGACACTAGTCGTGATAGATTGCAAGAAGCGTGATGTTGACGTGACGAGGAGATGGTCGGCAAGAGGCTGAGATTGCCATCACAGTACGTTATTTCTCCCTTTATGATTGAGGCAAATAGGAGGACGTCGTAGATGGGATGTACCCCAATCTCTTCTAGATGGTGGACCATGCTAAATGGAAGGAATTCGAGACAGAGTGGGGAAAAATAATGCTCGGGTAAGTATTTTATGATTTTAGTGAAATACGCTAATCATCGATGCCTATAAGTGCTTTCATGACGTCACGACTTCGGGTGTCTGGCTCGTCGACGATGTAAGTATTATATCTCAATTGTTATTTATTATGTATACTTAATTTTTTATTTATTAAATGAAATAACTCCCTCTATTTTTCATTGGCGTTTCCTGATGTAGCACATCAACCTTACTATGGATTTACTGCGCGATCGAGCTCGACGATATCCGAGATCATTCGACATTCTTAGTCGAGTCATATTGAGTACCAAGTTCCTACATGTCGTTACCATTGAGTATCAGTAGCTTCAACTTATGGGTAACGAGTACTCGACGTTCGAATATATGATTGAGTGGGTCATAGGGTTGGGCCGAGTGTCAGGGAAAAGTCATGGGAGGGTTGTACGCATATATATATATACATATATATATACATATATATATATACATATATATATATACATATATATATATATATATATATTCTAGTGATCGCGAATCATCACTGTTTTGTCGTAGAGGTCGTCTTTGCTGATTCAACTATATATGTGTACAACTCCGATCATTCGTGTCTGACACAAAGTTATCTTGAGATTCACCTGGAGTCGGTAACTGTGATCATTCCTTTGATGGCTAGACGAGCAAAGGTGATTGTACAGGATAGACTAGCATCGTGCAAGACACGACAACGATTAGACAGTAGAAATCGTGAGTACTTATAATTTTTTTAAATTTGAACACTTAGTTTTTTGCTACACAGTACTGACCGAACTAACACATTTTTTTTTGGATGGGCGATTGTGGCATATTCACAATAAACTATCTTGAATTTTTTAGTATAGCAAAATTGGAGGAATAAGTTATCGTGCGATTTGTATGAATTCAATTGTGATCTGTAAATATTGTTTATTTATTTGTGAAATAATTGTAAATATAAAAAATTTAGTTGTTTATTTATTTGTGAAATGATTGTAAATATTGTGAATAAATTGTAAATATAAAAAATGCAATTGTTAATTTGTTTGTAAAATAATTGTAAATATTGTAAACAAATTGTAAATATTGCTCAATTATCAGCGAAAGCATTACACATCAGTCTAATTGTCATTTAGGAGAATTTGACTTGTGCAAAATTGACAAGTATGCCCTGTTTCATTGCACCTACACGATCGAGAAAACTCTCTGGTAGATAGTATTCTAGATGTACATGGACGTCCAGGATTATGCTGTTCAACTTCCAGTAGCAAAAAATTATTAAGTGGGAGAATATGGTCGGGAACTTCCCACTCGACTTCATTCGGTAGAAGAAATATAGTCTCAGCGTATGCTACTATTCAATAATCAACCGTGTAATAAGAAGAGTATAAGGTTCTCGTTGCAAAGTCTCTATACATAGTCACCGCGACTTCATGCTCACATAGAAAACTCTCCAACTGAAATCGACTACAAGTACATGTATTATCAGCCAGTCCATCATGTATGCCATATTACGTGGACATTTCACGGAGAAGCGCAACTCATCTTGTGGTTCTACATTCAACTTTCTTGCAACCACTGCAGTTTTGAAGAGTTTATCCTAAGCCGAGGTTAGCACGCTAGTGCAAATCTATGATTCCGCACGCGATTGTAAAATCACTGCTGTAGCTTGTTACGAATGTTCTCAATCATTGCAAGGATTGGTAACTCTCGATCATTCTTGAATAATGCATTGAGAGGCTTCACATTATTTAACGTCATCATGCTGTATCGACGTTCTGAAAAAATGTGATCTCGTCCAATATTCAATTCTCATTTTTGTTAGATACTCCCATGATGATAATTATTTAATTCCTAATTATATAAAAAAAATGGGAAAATCAGCCCAACCACTGGACTGTTATGATTTAAAATAAAAAAAAAACAGCAGCTTAACAGAACAGCCGGGTTAACAACTAACTGTTACGCCGGTTATTAACATCAATAACCGGCTGTTACAACCATGATATATATGCAAATGAATTTTTTTTTTGTTATACTTATAAAAATTATAAATCTGTTAAAAAGATTTACCAATTAAAAACATATACTAATTTAGCGAAAACGAAATTAAACATACTGTACTTATCGATTCAAAATGATAGGCGTAAAAAAAATTTGTTTAGTGTTTGTTTAATTTCTGAGATTTTTAGGTTTAAGCAGATAAACAATGAGAGTTTTAACTGTGTTGGAATAAACAAATAAGAAAAGTTAGTTGATTTTGAAATTTTATGTGGGAAGTGTTTGGTTTTTGCTTCTAGAAGGGCAGTATTATTTTTTAAATAAAAATGATTTTTTTTAATTGTACTATTTATTAAAGAGTATTTTTGTCTTTTACAATTTAAAATGTCATTGTGGAAATATGTAATTATTGAAAATTTAAAGTGAAAAATAAGGAGGTTTGACCATGCAAATTTTAAAATTAGCCCGACCTCCATGTAACAAGAATGGCACACCACCATTGGAACCAACAACACTTTGTTGTCATTTGTGTAATCAATCTTGCTACATGTACATCGTGGTTTACACCTTCTCGTACACTCGACGCAATCTCTCACCATTTTTCATAGCTCACACATCTAATCCAATCATAACAATTTTGCCACGTCACTCATTTGTCGACAATGGTGTCAAACTTAATGCACAAATAGCTTAATTGTTTGTGTAATAAGCTATATCTAAGTCATTAATCATTTACCGCTTTCTTAAAAATATTGTATAAAATTACAAGCCAACATTTTACTCCATTTTAAAATACCAAATAATTATGTTTTAGACTTAATATGCATGAAAACATTAATTTTAATTAAGATGAATTGAATATTTAATACACATAAATTTTTTATCCATAACTAATAAATGGTTTGAGCATAACACAAATTGGAATAAATATTAAAAATAAATATATAATATACATAATTATATAATCAAAATGTAACCATTATCACCAATAAATGAGTTCACAAAATTAATAATTTAAAAATATAAAATAAATTATTAACAAATAACTTAAAAAACTTTAATTTCATCTCAATAAAAAATCTTATACTTAAAAATTTTTAAAATAATTTTTAGGCTATAACCCACATGTTCGATTAATAAGTCATCCGTCCAACCAGTGACACGATGATTTGGTACTTCGATCGGATAAATGCCAGAATCGAGTCTAATATCTATGATTTTGCAATGAAAAGTGTTGTGACTCGCCACTAGTACTGCCACGGGGTTGACCCACTATAGTTGTGGACCATACCCTACTCGATCGTTGATCCATCGTTACATGTCAGAATTAGCTTGCGCACACACGAGTGAGTCCGACATTTGTTGACATCATATTTTGAGGTCAACAAAAAGTATTTTGGGTTATACTTAAATTTGTTGCAACTGAGAGCCTTTTAATTAAAATCCTCATGCTAGAGTTTTGGACTTTAGTTTGTAAAATTGCTGGTCACGCTCTACGTGTCACAAGAGGAATCACATAAACTCCTTTTCACTCATTGTCCTTAACAAAAGAAACAAAAATTATCCATAAAATAGGGCATGATATTGACAATACCTTTATGGCTATAGTCTTTACTAAGGGGTGTAAATTGTCTCCACTTTTAAAATCATAATCCCTTTCTTGATCTTTAATTTTCATATACCATGCACAAGAAGGGCTTAATTCAATGAATGTAATGAATAAAATTGATTGATCCAAATGAACCCACACAGCTAGAATTGATAGGGACGCTACCCAATTGATCACTAACTAGACATGTCTTTCATTTAGAATTTCATAATTTTCACGTAATTCACGGCAGTCAACAAACAATCTTCTTCTATATGAAACATCAATAAGTGCGATGATTACAGTACTAATTATGACGGTGTTTATCATTGTAAAAACCCATTTTTGAGTAGTGACAAACATAGATTGGGTAAATTTCTTAACATATGTTAAATTAAATAATGTATCTTATTATCAATTTGGAAAGAAGCAAAAAAGTTTTTACATTCTTGTAAACCAAAGGTGTAAATTTACTCCTCATTATTATTGACATTATCATCTTGTCATATCCATTTCATTAAATCTTTTGTAGATGCAAATATGGCTAGATAAGATTGAGTGATTTGAGATTAGCATAATTTTATTGGTCCATTAATTGCTCATTCAAAGTACTTTGACAATTGAAGGAGTAAAGTTCACCTCTTTTAATGATTAAAAAAAATTCCATATTTAATCAAAAGTTTTCTTGAATGTCAGTTGAAATGAAATCGTCCTTTCTCTTTTTTGTTCAATCATCTGATTACAAATAAAAGAACTCTTTTATCGTTGGAATTTTGTATAGAAATTTTTATTTATTTGTTACAAATTTGATCATGAATTAATTTCATTTTTATTTGAAAGTATCGTACCAAATTATCTTAGTGTTAGGACGAGATTTCATACTCGACCTGATCGACTACGTCGAAAACCTTTTTTTTTCTTTTTTTCTTGTGTGTGTACACACTTGATAAGTTTATGTTACCTGAAGTAAAATAATGAACGGATAAGTTCAAATTTCAACTTCAATAGATTTGGTTTGTAACTCAAATTTATTTAATACAAGAGAAAACTAACAATGAGAAGGGGGAAAAAAACTTGAGAGAGAAAGAAAGTGAAAGTTTAAATTTAGTTGATACACTTCCTCTAATCGAGTTTTATATCTAGACGAACTTATAGACATTGTGTATTTCTTTCCATATCTTATGTGACAAATTTTTTAAAACAATCCATGATTGCATGGATATGCTCTAAAATTTGCAATTCAACCACGGTCTTTGTCCATTTGAGAAATCTGAATATATTTTGAAATTTAATGCTGATTTTAGCTTCCCATATCCAAAGGGGAACTCCTGCCCGTGCCTAAGCAGCGAACTATTTCGATTCCTTGCTAGTAGGTCAGATTTCTGTTCGATTAAGCACTCCTGAATGGAATGTTATTCGAATTGGTTCTGAGACATCTCCCGAGGAGGAGGATCTTACTATACAACATGTTTGCTTTCTTCATCAAGGGGCTTCCAATAGAACTGAATACTTTTTTTTTTAAGAAAAAAAAATTGAACCAAATATTTATAATTTAATCAAAAGTGTTTTTCTCTCTAAGATGCATTTCTGAGCTTGAGGAAAGCCCTCCCAAACACACTTAGAATTTACCCTTTTCTCCTTTATACTCGATGTTAACCCCATTTTTTAAAAAACTCATAACTCATTTTTAACCACTCATTCTTTCATCAAAAAATTTTACACACAAATTGAAAATTTTCTCTCTTTTTTTTAACCACACACTCTCCAAAAAGTTAGGACATATTCTCTTTATCATTTTCAAATCGTTTTTTGTTTTCGATTTTTCAAAATAGTGAAAACGCGTTTTCTTTCCTATTTTCGAAAACGAATTTTTGAAAACAAATTAAAAATTTACAAAGAAAATAAAAAATGACAAATTTGTCGTTTTGGGTGTTTTCAATTTTATAAAGCCAAAATTTTCAAAATGCCTTTTAGGTATTTTCAAAAAAAAAATTCAAAATACAAAAAAGAACACATTTTCAATAATTTCAAAATGGACACTCAAACACAAAATTCAAAATGAATTCAAAACTCAAAACACAAAACTGAAACATAAATAGAACAGCCCCTTAGTATTTCAAAATACATTTTCTTGTAAAATGGGAAACAGTGGCTAATTCTTACAACAATAGTCCTTGACACTTCAAATAAGAGATTGTAGTACTAGGATAGATAATACAGTGAATGAAATGGGTGTCAAATAAAAAAGAAACAATGACAAAACTTTTAACTATTTTTTTTTTAATCAAGTACTTTCACATCTACTTTACAAAATAGACAGGCTAGTTTTATAATAAACGAAATATTTATACTTGGAGGGCTCAAACATCCTTAAAACCAAAGTTTTAAAAGGCTTAAGGCGTTGCAAAGCTTGGATGTCAAGCCTCACGAATCTAAACGTAATAAGATATTTTTCTATTTTTAAAATTATTTTAGTTATTGTAGACCAATCAATAAAATAACGCATAGCTTGAAAATTTATAGAAACTTCATATATACTTAATTGTCCAATAAAAAAACATAGTTCTCGAAATCAATAAAAAAAACATAATTCTCTATTAAATTTTAATAATGATTGAACATTTGGTTGGGTGGAATTTGAAATAACTTTTTATTTAAGAGTCAAACTGATTGCATCACATTGCTGACTGCTGAAACCCTGAAAAAATAAATTAAACTATGACAAGCTTCCACACTAAAAATGATCTAATAAATGTTATATAAAAAAAAAATACACATGAATTTATAACTATTTTCTTACTTTTTAAATACACATTTAAAAAAAATTCACAAAATTTCTTCTCAAATAATATCTACCAAACAGGAACTTACTATTCATTTTGCATTTGCTATTTTCACTTGACCATTTAATATTCTTAATTAATAAATATTATTTTTATCTAAAAATTTATAGTTAAATAAACTAATAATTATTAAAAAAATTACATTCTTATAACTAATTATTTATATTACTTCTTCAAAAAACAAAAAACAAACAAACGCATGTGTAACTTTATGCAAAGAAAATTATTTATTGTAATATTTACTTATAGGAAACTTTTTAGAATAATGCTATTTGTACATTATGAAATTATATAATGGTGTACATGCAAATGATGTGTTAAAAAGAGAGCCATGAATTTTTCTTTTTTTTTTTTAAGTTGAAGAAATTTCGATCTAACCGAACTCATAGTCAAGCATTCTATCCAAATGTGTATTTACTTCATAATAATTGGTGTTACTAATTGAAGGCATGCTGGCCAATCAATGATGGAAATCTTTCTTCAATAAATCTGTGAAATTTCCTTGTTCAAGTAAATCAATCAAATTCTATTACTACATACACTTAACTAAGCTCATATTTGTCTTTCATTCTTTTAAAACTTTTTTTATATGCTTGTGAACTACACATTCACACAATAAAATATTCAACATGTAAATTCGAAATTTTCTTCACTTTTTAATTACATATTTTTCAAAAATTCAATATTCATAATAATTTTTTTCAAAAAAGAAAAATAAAAAGGCCACCAAACAGGGACTAAAAGTGAGGCATTATTTATGACCAAAAAAATGTAGAATTAAGAAAAAAAAAATAAGGGAGAATTGTTGTCACAATACCAAAGCTTTCATTTTATTGCAGACTTGATCCAAACTTTTTTATTTTATCATACGGTATCAAATATTTTAAAAATTCGTACCTGGAGTCCAAATGGATGAAAATTGTTAATTCATCTGTTAGTTGACCAAAAGTTAAAATTCAAGCCAAATCTTGACTAATTTTTATATGATAAAAGAGTAAAGTATATATTTAGCCCCTGTTTGAAACCCATTTCTTATCTCATTTTATTTCTCATTTCTCATTTCAACCACACATTTTATCAATAAAATAATATTATATATAAATCCAAAAATTCTCCTTACTTTTTAACCACACAATCTTCCATCAATCAATATTCCAAATTTTTTTTATACCCAAAATGGGTATCAAACACGGGCTTAATATAAAAGAATTTAAAGTACTTCAATATAATAAATAAAAGAAAAAGAAAAAGAATTTTTCATCTTCCCAACCCCAAAATCCCAATCCGGACCCCACCCTCCAAAATCCAAAAACACCACCATGCATCATCACTACCAAATCGTAGGCGTTCACCGGCACCACTACAACTTTCCTCATTCGAAAAAGTTAGCTTCCGTCGTCGCCTTCTTCTCTCTTGCTGCAGTCGTCACCTCTGTCTGCCACCGCAAAACGCCATAATCCCAACTCCAAAATTCATAAATTGAAAATCTTGATATGGGTTCTGCTTTTATATTTTTGTGCTTTTGTATCCTAAGATAGTTTTCCAAGATTCTACACTGGTAAATCTTATTTTTTTTTTTTCAAGATTCTTCAATTTATGTTGTTAGCCAATTTCCGTGAGAGAAAGTGACGGTTGACCATTCACTTGTCTTTGAGAATCCAAGGCTAAGAAATGCATACATTACATTAAGCTTTAAAACGAGTCATTCTCTCAAATCCCCAAAATCTCACTGCTAATTGGGTCGGATATGGTGTTTGTAACTATACCGGAGTATATTGTGCTCTAGCACAAGACAACTCTTCTATTCCTCCAATTTCTATTAATGGATAAAATTACACATCGAATAAAGATGAAAAATTGAGACCAATTTATAAAAAAAATGGACCACTCATCTTATAAGATTGACCTTTTAATATGGAACCTAAAATCTCAACATCGTTTTAGAGCTCATTAAACTCCAACGAACGATTCGATCCGATTAAAACTCAAAAAAATTGAGTACACAAATTTTAAAATTGGTCTACTCAAACGAGCTACCATCTTGTAGGGGCATGTTAAAGGATAAAATTTCACATCGAATAAAGATGAAAAAATTGAACCAATTTATAAAGATTTGGTCTACTCCTTTTATAAGGTTGACTTTTTAAAATTGAACCTCAAATCTTAATAGTTTCTGGCATTGATCTCAACCATAGTGACATTGTTGGGTATCTTCTAGAAGAATTTGACCTACTATAGATCTGGACGTTTTCTGTTAGAATTTGAGTGTGACCCGAATTTTTTTAAAAAATAATTAAGATTTCTAATTAAATTGCACGTTAAAAAAAATTCTATTTGGAATGCTTTTGGAATCTTATTCAAAGTCTATATATAGCAAATTCTAATTAAAGTTCTATTTGGAAGCCAATTGAGAGTTCAAATTTGTGTTGAACTTGAAGAAAAACATCCTGAAAGATAATTGGGACGGAGATGGGCGCCTAGGTGCCACTAGCGTAAAGCTGGATTAGAAAGTCGGCGTTGCTGCCGCAATGCTGTTTGGCCTGTTTTTTCTTTTCCTACTTCTTTTGGACTCCGTTTCTAACATTTTATTTCAACTACAACTCTATTATGAGGGTTTATACGTCCTCTATTTGTACCTTGTATATAGTGGTTTTTCATTATGATTTAGTAAGAAGTTAGAAATATTGTAAACTCTTTTTTTTCTGTATTATAATGAAATCTCTATTAATTACAAAATTACGTTGTTCTTTTTTTTGTGTGATCTTTATTTCATATCATGGCTATAATATCTTATTTTCTCCAATAATTTGGTATTGAATTAATCCGACATCATCTTTCGCGTTTCACAACAAACTGGTATCAAAGCTTTTGGTGTTGAAATTCTTGGAAAGATCGAAGTTTTTCGTGATTGCAATAATGAAATATGATATTCCGCAATTAGATCGCAATATAAGAATCACTTTATGACATATAAAGATGCGAGCAGTACTCGTTCAGATGGATTTGGATGACGCGTTTTTGAAATTTGACAAGATGCCTACTACTTAGACTCTAGAGGAGAAACAACAGAGGAATTAAAAGATCCTATCTTAAAGATTAATTTTGTTGTGTTCATTACCCGCCTCATACATGTGTATTAGAGATACGATACTATATAGTATGATACTTTCACCATCCAAGAAGTCTACGATGCTCTATATTTAAAGGAGAAGATGAAATATCTTGTAGCATCTGGGGATTATGGATATAGTCTTATTGTTAATGGTGGTCGTTCGAGGGATAAGTCAAAATCTAACTTCAAATTTTATAACTATTACAAGAAAAATAGTACTTGATAAACGATTGTTATAAGTTGTAGAATAAATAAAAGTCAATTGCAAATCAACAATCAAAAACTTCAGGAGAAGCAAGTATAGCAGAAAATCCTAGCAGAGATAGAGAGCTTCCACTTATGTCGAGTACAACTCCAAACCTGATTAGGCTTAAATTTTTTATACAATTTGCATTTTTCATTTGTCACCCAATCGGGAATTGCTTTCAACATATGAAAAAGTTTCAAAAGGTGTTGTGATGATCAGTAATAATAACATTGTCGGATAGCTGGTATGGTCGGGCTAGAATAAAGATGTTTGATGGAACGGTTAGAATACTTGATGCAGTGAGACACGCTTCAGATTTTAAAAAAAAATTATTTCCTTAAATACTCTTAATTCAAAAAAAGTACATATACATGTTGAATGTGGAGTTCTGAAAGTTATCAAATGAACTTGTATTGTGCTGATGGGATATAGAAAATTCCATTTATATATCTTGTAGGGTGATAAGAATTTTTGAGTAATTAGCATATTTTAAGAACTCGGTTAAATTTAGAGTTGGCTTCTGTACCATTAGAGTCTAATTTGGGGTCTTCTTTTAAGAATATATTTCAGTTGAATTTTGAAGATATGGGTAAATCCATCTAACCATCATTATCAATGGTGTCATCGTATTCAATTGTTAGAAATAGAACAATTTTTTGCCATAAGGTTCTACGTATGTACAATTCTACTGATTTTATTGATGGTTTGAATGCAGTTAATGGTGTTGATTCTAGCAAAGATCCTTCTTTTGATGCATTCAGTTATAATTCTGTTATATAGTTTGTTTTAGCCTTATTTGGTTGTCATTAGATCACTTTTGTCTTTAGTTGGGATATCGGACGTGAAAAATATCTTCAGTTGGAATTTTGATGGAGAAGTTCGTCTATATTTTTCATTGAAGAGTTCAACTTTATTCCTTACAGTGTAATTTGTTTTTAGGTGGAGAATTTTTCAAACTTTGTTCATTGCAGTGGAATTCGTGTCAATGTAGAAATTGTTAGAATTTGAGTGTTACTTGAATTCTTTGTTGAAAATAATTGGGAGTTCTAATTAAAGTGCATGTTAAGAAGAATTCTATTTAAAATGCTTGTGAAATCCTATTCAAAGTCGATTTGACAAATTCTAGTTGAATTTCTATTTGTAGGCCCATTGTGAGTTCTAATTTATGTTGGACTTGAAGAAAAACATCATTGGAAGATAATTGGGACGAAGACGGGAGCCTAGGTGGTGGGTCGCAATGCCTAGACGTCACCAGAGTAAAGTCGAATCAGAAGTTGGCGTCCCAATGCCGACAAAGGCGTTGCGGGGCCCCAAGAATGGGGGCCACGGCGCTGCAACATTTTTTGGCATGTTTTTTCTTTCCCTACTTCGTTTCTTTCATTCTACTTCAATTACAACTGTATTATGAGGGTTTGAACATCCCATATTCATTCTTTATATATTGTTGGCTCTTCATTATAATTTAGTAAGAAGTTAGAAATATTATAAATACATAATCTTTGTATTATTTCTCAATATTATAATAAAATATCTATTTTCTACAAAATAACGTTGTTCTTGTGATCTTTACTTCGTATTATGACTATAATATCTTATTTTCTCTAACAAATTAATATTTAATTAATTCGATATCTTCTGTGTTTCACAACACCAACATGTTTTGCAGTACTATGCCCGAGAAATAAAAAACTTGAAGATACTCTTTAAACTGGACCTGAGCAATAACAGGTTTGCTAGGAAATTCCCTTATGTTGTGCTAACTTAGATGTACGATTTAATGAGTTTGAAGGAACTGTCCCTTCTGAACTATTTGATTATTATTTTTATTTAAATATTTTATATGAAAAAAATGTAAACTTACACTTTTACTCTTTAAAAATTAGTCAAATTTTGATTTGACATTTGATTTTTGGTCAACTAACATCGAATTTTTGAAATATTTGGTACCATAATTGTTACAAATGTAAAGTTTGATTTAAGTTTGTAACAAAATGAAAGGCTTGATTCTGCAATACTCTCAAAAAATAATTATTATAAGCACGATATTTTTCTCTCTCATCAAACAAATATTTATCCAATTTAAAGCCTGGGTGAAACCATATTTTTAACTTTTTAAAACTCAAATGAAAAATTACCAAATGGGATAATTTGACTAGTTTAACAAGTTCATGAGACGAGATCTACCGTATTAGACTCTTCTATAAAATTTTGATACCTCGATACAATTTTGATGTGTCAAAATTTTATTTGGTATAACACATTTGAGACGACAAATTTTGAACATAGTGTTATAGTCAAATTGATCGTATGATCGATATAGTCGGCCCAAGCATCTTGGTGGCTTTGGACAAAAAATTTTGGATGGGCGTCTTAAAGAATGTTTTTTTTTTTTTTTGTAAAAAACTATAGTACTAATTTCTACGGGAATATTTCATCATTTAATTGAATACTTCTCCACCAACAATGAGCAATTTTTCATTTCGTAAACTTATATTGAACTATTTGAGCTCTATGTAAAAATTATTCTTCTTGCGAGTAGTATTATAAGAAGCGTAAAGTATTGTTAGACGACAATCTCAAATTCCAAGCTTTTAAGAGCCTAAGCGAGGCTAGGTGAAGTCTAGGTAAAGTCTACCTTAAGAAAACATAAGTGTGGTTCGGTTATAAGGCCAAACTTCAAGCATAAACGAAACTTAGGCGATATCTTTAGAATAATGCTTTTGAGATGCAAAACTGTTGATTGCATTGCTTTAAAAAAAAAATTGTTGATTAAATCTCACTAGTCAAGTTTATCTAATAAATCATGTTCAATGTACAATATAGTTCATTATTTCAGTATCTTTTGCGACATAGTTGATCGAAAATATTACTTTATCTACTTCAATTTTGAAAAACTCATTTCAGGAAAAGTCACCTAAACTGGAACAATATTTTATAAGCAATATACACATTTGGAAAATAATCAACTCTGATGATGTAAAAATTTTCCTTCTGTACATTTTCTTCTCTTCTTGAAAAGAAATTCTCTTACACGCTTAATTCCGGATTGATTTAAACTTTCTAGTCAGAAAGTTCATCATATTTTAAAGTGTTATGAAACAAATAAGATACCAGAATTGCTCTGATACTACTTGTTGTAAAACAAATTACCGAATTAACATGTTGAAGTTATATGACAAATAATAATGAAATATATGATCAAGCAAAGAATAATAAAAACAAAAATATGGTAGGAAAATTAAGAGATTTTATTAACTCGAGAATAATGGAGAAGAGAGAAAAATTACAATAAATCCTATAATTCTAGTAATCTATTTTTTTACATCTATAAAATTGTATAAAAGAGCTTAATATTTATAGCGAACGTATAGATGATGTCCGAACCCTTCTAATAGAGTTGTTGATGAAGTAAGATACTAAAAAAATCGAGTCCAAAACAAATTACAACTCTCAATGGACTTCCAAAATAGAACTTCAACTTGACATAGGACTTCAATAACATTTTAAACTGAATTCTTCTTTACGTGCACTTCAATTAGAATTCCTCAATACTTCAAACAAAGAATTCGAGTCATACACAAATTCTAACATAAAGCGTTTTCAAGATTGAAAAATTAAATATTTGAAAATATCTCAATCCCATGATTTAATTTCTTGAAATTGAATAAAATCCCAAAAGATTCATACATTTCAAATTTGCGAAATTTAATTCGAAGTAAAAAATGACTCGATCAACCATGTTTTTCACGAAATGTGAGTTTTGCTTCCATTTCATTTGCAATCTTTGGTAGAAATCATAGCATATAGAAATCGTTTTCCCTATGGTTTTGAAAAAGAAGAAGAAGAAAGAAGAGCTTTTAATTGATCTTTGGCAACATGAAAATGCACATCTCCACTTTAAAATCTCTAACTAACTGAATTAACTGCAAACAAACCCACAAAAATTCGAAAACTGGTAAAGTAAAAACTCGCCTTATAATCCTCACTCATTAAGTAAAAATATATGTAAGTAAAATATATTTTATATTTTTACTTATTATTTATTTATTGGTTTATTTAAATTAGAGTAATTTTTAAATGTCAAAACATGTGTCAAAAACATGTTCAACTGATACAGTCGAAACAAGACAAGTCAGTCAGTTAGGATTGATTGGGTACTACAGGTTAATAAATTCTTGGCTACGTTTTTGTAGGGTTTTCAAACCTCAAATAAGGTACAATATTTACCTACGTTATAGCAGCATATAGAAGAACATATACTCACAATCTTGGACACGTTTGATCGGTCAAATGATTAAAAGAAGGAAATATTGTTTTATCAAATAAAAAATTTCATTAATTTAATTAATGATCATATCAAACATATTCTATACATATACAGAAATATATATATATATTTACCTTATTAGATTGGTTTGATTGGTCAAATAATTAAAAGAAGAAAATATTGTTTTAACAAATTAAATTTTTTCTTAATTTAATTATTGACCATATCAAACATATTCTATATTATTCTTATTGTTCAAAACTTTCATGTTTTAGGTAAAATACGTTCATGCCTTGGAGGAGTCTCTACATAAGTCGAGAAAATCATTAAGGGACGTTTGAATACTTTGAGAAAAATTTACCTATGTCCTACGAACTTGTAATGGTAAGTTCTGAAGTCTTCTGATCATTTTCAGTGAATTTTGATCATCTGATATTTCATTGAAGTATCGCAAAATAAAAATCGTGTTCTTGAACAGTAATTGAAGATAGCACACTTGGGCGTGAATAATATAATCATACTCAAATATCAAATTACTTGGCGTGAGATAAGATTGATGAATCTTAATCCAAGTAATGGTTGTGGCCGAATACAATAGTGAAGTGGCTATAAAGTCAAGATCAGAGTGTTTAATTTCACTTTCCTAACAAGCCAAAAGAAGAAAGAAATCGATGGGAATTGTTTTTTACTTGCTTTTGATTGTTTTTGTTAATTTTGTGAAACTATTGTACTTTTTTATTCTTTGATAGAGAATTATTTTACCTGTGGCATGTGGCCCATGAATGTTTTCCTTAAGGGTTTATCGCGTTATATCTGGTGTTTATTTTTATTTAATTCGCAATAGATCACATCTTGTAGAACACAAATCTGTTAAGCTGTCCAATCAAAACTGTGCGTAAAACTGTTTGTAGGAAGTTTTGACTGACTGTATTCTAGCTAAAATGAATAATTAAAACAAATTGGTTAATTAACTAGGTTTTAGTATTTACAATATCAAAGTCAATATTCAAAATTTAAAGACAAGAAAAGAAGGGAAGTGATAGGAAGAAGAAGAGAACTTAAAAAGGATATATTGTTCAAAGTTGATACTTCAATAGAAAATTGTAAACTATAAGTTAATTTAATCAATGGTTATTGAACTTTGCTATATATTACTATTTGCAAATCGAAATTTAGAAAAGTTACTCATTACTCACCCGAATTTGAATAAAGTTACCAATTAATCACCTATATCATTGCCATCAATGTTATATATAGCAAAGTTCAGTAAACAATGAGTAACTTTGTTTATATTTAGGGGAGCAACGAGTAAACTTTTAGATTTTGGTGAGCAAATAATAACATATAGTAAAGTTCGGTGAGCAACGATTAACTTTGTAAAGATCGATGAGCAAGAAGTAACCATAGCAAAGTTCAGTAGCCATTGATTACATTAACTCTTTATCTTGTTAGAATTTTGTATTTTTAATTTTTAAAATTTTACTTAAATGCTTAATTTCATATTTTGAGTGTTTTTGAATTTTTCATTGAAATCATTGAAAATATCAAAAATGCGTTGAGAATTTTATATTATAAGTTTATACTTATTTTTAAAATGCATTTTCAAAAATATCAGAAAATTGAAAACAGCAACCGAATGCACAAGTCTGAAATTTTGATCATGAATAGAAGTCAAAATAAATAGAAAAAAATGGGGAAGAACAAGCGACTTTTGATTTTTATTGTCGGGCTTGGGTTGGTTGGCTAGGTATTATCGATAGTTAGGTTGGATTTTGTTTTGATTTTTTTTTTCTCTCCATTTTTTTCTTAATAAAACTATCCATTATTAAAAAGGGGAAAATATCAAAAATAAAAAAATAAAATAAAATTAGAAGCTTTTGCATAAGTACGGGCCTTGTGCAACGATCAGGTGGCTTCATGATGAAACTGACTCTTCCAATCCAGTTTGATCGATAGGCTCAGGAACTTCAACAATGCTACTCATCCAAGCCCAAAAACAGGAAACAAGGAGATATGGTGATGTGTAGGGAAATGATTGAGTGTTGTGTTTATTTTTTTTCAAACTGTCCAATCTGACATGACACGTGTCCTCCCTGGATTTAATCTTGGATTTGGGCCTGTTTCTATAGTATTGTTCTAGGAACTTACTATAGCAACATAAAAATCAAAATTTCGTGCAAGTTTAGCTCCGGTTTAAACCTCGTTTCTTCTTTAAAATGCATTTTAGAGTAGTATCTTGATGGCGATAAGAAATAAGAAAAATCTTGAATTTACGTGTAATATTATTTTATCGAAAAATATGTATTTGAAAATAAGAGAGAGAATCCAAACAAATGCTTTAAACGAGTTGCATGCATGAAGATAGAGGATGAAACGGATCTCTTTAATTCTCGCTCCTCTCTCTCCAAGTTTAGCTATTTTCTCGCACTAAATCTCTCATTTGAGAGATATCGAGATATTTACAAAATCTTAAACCAAAATAGTCTCTCTAGAACACCATTTCAAAACCCTAATAATTAACAAACAATCTATTCCTCCAAATCGAGAAGGAGTGGAAGCCAGAAATGCCGGAAAATCAACTTAAGGATAATGGCTTCTCGCCATCAACGGCTGGAAACAAGATTCTTCATCTTCCTCGAGCAGAAATCAATCCTTATTACCCTAGGTTTGATAATTATTCGAATCTTATTGCTCAAGTAAACCCTAGTTTTCCCGATGATTTTCCACTGGAATCTGAGTTCGGTCGGCTTAATCTATCAGCGCCCTATAATCCATTTCCTTCTACGGAATTATTGTCTTATGGCGGCTCTATCCTAGAAAAGAATTCACTAGTTGATTTGCCGATGGCCGTGGGGTTTGCACCGGCTCCCTATGAGAAACCACAGTTTCCTATTGGCGATTTCCATGGAATGAGCATTCAATCCGCTGTGAAGGGACAGATGGGCTTGTATGCGCAACCACGAAATTACTCATTGGGAGACGAGGGTTTGGATGCAATTTCTGGTCTGAATTCGAGGGCAATTTTTGAATATGATTTGTACAATGGTGGGTTAAATTTGAACGGAGAAACAATTAGGTACCCTACACGGCTTCCGTCACATTTGCCTTATGAAATGAGATATGGAAGTCAGCCTAATATGAATAGAAATGGTTTCAAGCTTGATACCAGTAAGTTCCAGGATAGAGGAGCATCCATGAGGGGGATTGAAGCTAACAATTCAGGGATTTTGCTGTCTCGATTTCGCTCAAATTTCCCCTCTTTGGAAAATATGAGGGGCAAGCTTTTCGTGGAGGCCAAGGATCAATATGGTTGCCGTTTCTTGCAGAAGAAGATTGAGGGTGGAAATCCTGAAGAAATACAGATTATTTTCTCTGAGTTGAAGGATTATGTGCGTGAACTGATGGTGGATCAGTTTGGGAATTATCTTATGCAGAAGTTTTTTGAGATCTGCAATGAACAACAGATGAATCAGCTACTTTTAATTGTAACCAGGGATGACCGCTCTCTCCTTGATATATGTCTCGATATGCACGGGTATGATTGCGGATTTCTTTCTCAAATACAAGCCATGTTTGATATTCGGCATTAGACATGATTGTGCAAGATAGTGGTGGAAGCGAATATAGGCTCTGATCGAGAACATAAAAAGTTTATGCATTTTTTCTCAATTTTTTATTGAATAATTTCTCTTAGCTTCCTACTTTTTTCATACCCACTTGAACAAAACCTAAGACTCTTGGTAAATTCTATATAATGTGTGTAGATAGTTCTATGTTTAATACATGCATACTTGAATATTCTTTCTCATACATGTATACAGAATCTATTAGTACAAATGAAGGATTCATATTTCTTGTTCAAGATTCAATAGTAGGCAAAGTGTGTACCAGTTCAAAATTCTACTTCAAGTTCAATGTTCGCAATGCTAGATCAATTTTCAACACATGATAGATAAGATTTTGGGTTCATTTTCTTTTCTCTTGCAGAACTAGGGCTATGCAAAAATTGCTTGAGCATCTCACAACCTCACAGCAAAGGAACCTGGTCGTATCCGTTTTGAGACGCATCACTATTATATTGACAAAAAGCGCGAATGGTCATCATGTCATTCAGCATTGCTTGAATTTTTTCTCCACTGAAGATAATGAGGTATGACTCAATTGCCTTAGCATCATAGAATATATTATTTGTGGTAGCTTAAGTTTTTATTTGAAAGGCAAGCAAAAATTATTGGAGTCGATTTCATAAATTCATTTTCATAATTCCTTCTGGTTAGTAGTAAAACTACAGGCAAATCTAAAGCAACTAATATTTCAGCAACTAGCACAGACTGTATCTACCCCTCTTCTTTTGACATGTTATACAGAAATACGTTTGTCTTATGTTTAGTAGTCATGTAGAGTTACCCAAAACGTGTCTTAAATTTTTTTCGTGAATTGCTTCATTTAAGCCAGCTTAAATGCTGTGGTCAACATGTAACCAATGTTCACATCGAAATTGAGATTAACAAATTCCTCTCACATATCTTTCCTAAACTTACTGAATTTATGCTTAAAACAAGAGCAAGAAGATAAATGACCATTTGAAATAGTGCATTTAGATTTGCACATATTATTTTCCCAATTATGCCTATTTATAAATTTCTGATGAGACTGTGGAGGTAATAAAGTCCTTTCTTTCAGAGACACGTGACAATTTTTTACTAGTGAACGTGTAATTGATTACTTTCTCATGTTTTATTCACCATGCCACAAGTTCCTTATCGATTTGTTGTGAAGTCATGTTAACAGATTTATCATTATTATTCACGTGTGCTTCAATAACGGTTTTCGCTTAGCTGGTGGAATTGCTCTATTTGACGATTTCTAGCTTGAAACATGTTCATTGATATTGGCATAGGTTTGCATGGAGCGAGCTTACGATACCGTCGCAAATAACAATCAAAATTCCTGCCACTAATATCTGTAAAATTAACTGACAACAATCGCTACATAACAACTATTGGAATTTTGTTCTTAATGGACATTTCGTATAAACTACTTTACACATTTTTTGCTTTAAAAATCCAGTTTCCCTTTGGATGGATAGTTGAAGGCATACATGATATTAGTTTAGAAATTCAGACTTCTGCCAGTTTTACTCGAAGGAACTTCATTTACTCTTGAAACGTGCCAGTATAATCATAAATAAACATCGAGTTAGCCAATTACATGATGAAACTATTTAGTATGTCCACGCCCCTGTTTGAGCTCCATTTTTTCAAATTATAATGAGAGGAATAGTAATTTTTTTGAGAATGTCTGGTTTAAAAAAAAAAAAAGTTTTAAAGTTTACATTTAATATTATTCTGTGGTTGATAAGAAAAGAGAGAAAAATGAATTTTATGGGGGCAAACAGGAGCTACACATCATATAGAATTAACTGTTATGTATTCAATTGTTATAACCAAATGCCTGTACACATACAATGCAAACAGATTCATAGAGTTCTTTTGCATTGGTAATTTATACAAATTAATGTTAGATGTTGTTTCAAGTTCCTATCAAATGGAGTGACAAATGTAGTCTACCCCAAAATTTATTGGGAGAACTCCGCAAGCCATAGGTTATTCCGTATAAATCAGAAGTTAAATATGCATTTCGTAACATTAGATAGAACTAGTTAATAAACAAGATTTTTAGATTGTTTTTCTTTATCAGTAGTCCAATACTCCTTACTAAACATGCTATAAATTTTTCTTTGAAGTTTACCTTCAGCTAGACAAAGAGATTCAACATGCAATGTTTACAAAGTTATTCCTTATTTCGCAGCATATATTGAATGTTGTAGCTGATAACTGTCTTGGGATTGCAACCGACAAAAGTGGATGTTGTGTTCTTCAACAATGTGTAGCACGTGCTAATGGAAAACCATGGGAACGCCTCGTGGAAGAGATAACCGCAAATGCTTTGGTTTTATCAGAACATCCTTATGGGTAGGAATTTACACAGTCACCCCTTAATTTATTGAGAATAGTCTTTCTTTGTTATTGTTAATTTAATGGTCAGGAAAATGATTTTTATCTAATTAACTTCTCCAATTTCAGGAATTATGTTGTGCAGTATATATTGTGCCTGAAGATACCTCAGGTTACAGCAAAGACATTGGAGCAACTTGCTGGAGCTTATGCTTCTCTTTCCATGAATAAATATGGAAGCAATGTTGTCGAAAAATGCCTCAAGGAGTCTGAAGAACATCAAGCTTTGAAGATAATCAATGAGATTATTGGGAGCCCAACTTTCTTGATGGTTCTTCAGGATCCTTATGGGAACTATGTTGCTCAGTCTGCACTGGCAATCTCCAAGGTATAGTATTGTCCATATTTATTATGCGTCAGTCAAAAACTTTAAAAATATCATGTACTTAAGGATTCTTAAAGGCTTGACATGGAAATCAGATGGTTATTTCTTAAACTTACTCTGCAGGGAGCCACGCGTCATGCTATGATTCACCTAATTCATATGCACTATGAGTTGCTTCACAGCCATCCTCATGGAAAAAGGGTGCTTGCACGAATTCAAGGAAGAAAGCAGCGTGTATGATTATGTAATATTTAGTACAGCATGCTCACATACCCATATTTATTTTGTTGTCTCTGTGTGTCTAATAACTACATGTGTTGGTATAATAAGTTAGTTAATTGTTTGTAGTTTTTGTTTAGGAAATAACCCAAGGATGCTAAGTTATTGATTGTCAAGTAGATTGTCCTAGATCTTATTCTCTGGGATTTTGCTGTTGTTTCTTGTAGGCACTGTTGGATTTATTGCCATGTTTTTTGTTGAGTTATTTATCAATAAAATTTGCTATGGATTGTAAATGTATGAACTGAAATGCTGAAGGAAACCATTGAGTCGACTTCAAAGTTCGACCCACATTTGACCAAACCAAAGAATCCATCAGTATTTAACATCATGCTTCTCATTTCTGGTTTCTTACAATGCGCTACAACAGGCATGTTTGCTTGTAGTTTAGGAATCAATCCTGCTTCCGCTAGTATACAAACTTGATGTTCAACTACTCTTAAGAACTCTTCTAGCTCTCATTTCCACCATGGAATAATTTTCTTTATTTCTTTCTAACCATAAGTACCAAAATGTAATTAAAGGGATGATGGCCTGGTTGGCCATGTTCGCAGCCTGTCCTTTAAACCTCCAATTTTGAATGGACAAAAACAGATTGTTAGGCTGGGAAAACAAACTTTTGACAGCAGGGGAAAGGCTCACTCTTCTTGAAAGTGTCCTCCACCTCTTAAATCACCTATAAGGCTCGAGAGAATCCTAATAGCATTCATATGGGAGAGTAATCCAACCAGAAACACGCACTTTAAGCAGCTTGGGAGAAACTTTAGTTGGCCAATAGGAGGTGGTTTGTGGCTGAGATCAGTCGGTGACCTAAGAGCTTTCATGAAAGCTTCGGTGGAAATTTAGAGCACGAAGTTCCCTACGGTCCTGAGTTTTGAAGTCAAAAACACTGTCTCAACAACCATGCAAAATAACTCTCCCACCTGGAAGAGATTACTACTAGTGAGGGAGGCAACTGAACTATGGGAATACTCTTTTAAGGGCAAGTCCAAGAATTCGAGAGAAGTGAATGGGACACAACCAAACCGAGCAATGGGGATTTCTCCGCTGCATCTTGTTGGAACACCAAAGGTTAAAGCTTCTTCTCTTGTTTCCAAATACTTCTTATATCTAGACTCGGATTTACGAAGTTTTTCTCGTTCTGATTCTCTAAATTATTTACACTGACAATTTATATCGCACTTTTTATACAAATTGGTACATATCAAACTGGAGAAATTAAGAAAGTGTTTACGATTAATTCTGGTCCAAAAGGCGTGTGTAGGTTGTTTTAGCCCATGTTTGACAACTATTATTTGGGGAAAAAAATGATAATTTAAATAGTGAATTTTAAGAGAACGTGTAATTAAAAATGAGTATATAAAAAAAAAAATCAAATAATGATTGTCAAACATGGACTTAATTTATTCTTTTGTATACAGAAAATTAAGAAATTTTGAAAATTCAAGTAGTGTGGTTCGTCCGTTCCCAGGCACATTCTCTATACGAACGTCCAATTATAATTGCGTTTTGTCTTTTTTTTCTTTTCACAATTAATCATTTATCAATTACATAAATCAGTTAACATTTAAAAATTCAGCATATAACATTTCGTTCAAAAAATTGATAATATTTAATTAATGTTATTAAGTACTCAATTACAAATACATCGCATGCATGGGACGCACTCCACTAGTCTCTTTAGAAAAAGATGAATCATGGACGACTAATTTTTAACAAATGATTTCGCTTCAAAGATTCAAGTTTTGGGCTTGGTCTTGGGCTTGGAGTTGGACTTGGGTTTGATCTTGGGCTTGATCTTCGTAGCTGCACTCATTTAGCACTACCAGGCCTGTTCAACACAAAGAAAGGTATCGACAGCTTAGGCCCAAAATAACAATGCATTTGTAAGTGCAAACTTCAAAGGTGTTCCTATACCCCGCACCCCACTCACCACTTTTTTTTTTTTTTTTCATGGTGTTTCTATACTTAGCCTCTATTTGATATACATTATTTTTTTCATTCTTATTTTTCTACTCATTTTCAACCTCACATTTTTCAATAAAATAATATTTTTCATACATCCATAATTTTTCCTTCTTTTTCAACCATACATTCACCATCAATCTACTATTCTAAAAAATATTCTTTCAAAATAATGTGGCTCAAACATATTCTTAAATTTAAATATTTGAAATGAAAATTCACTTCTCGTGCTAAAAAATCTGTAAGTGTAAACCTCAGCATATTGCATGAATATTGACAAAAGTTTTTTCCGAATTTGAGATACGGTAATAATACGATGTAGATTAAAGTAGAAAAAAATATCTTGTATTTGTTATTTTATTCAATAGTATCTCAACGCAATTGAATTTTTCATTTCTCATAAAAAATTAATTAATTCAAAATTTTAAGTGCGCTCCGGTTATATCCACAACCCACTTAAAAACTTACTAACATACTGGATAACTAATAAAATTGCAGTCAATGTATCAAATCTTTCAGTTAGTTGCAAACTTTGTCCAAACATTTCATTTGTACCACACATGGTACCAAACTTTTAAAAAAATTGCAACTCATGTCCAAAATAACGGTTTCCGTTAGTTTGATCCCAAAAACCATCAGTTGACCCAAAAATTAAAAATCTAATAGCATTTTGAATATAATACATTTCTCTATTAATTCAAAAATAAAAAAACAAAAAATAAAACTGCAACCCCCACCCCCATCACCTTCTTCCCCAACCCCAACACCCCAAAAAACCTCCCAGCAGTCGACCACCACATTTTGCACCACAACCTCAACGTCGCCCAATGCTGCCCCAAAATCCGGCACCACCACCTTAAAAGCAGCAGCTCCCTCGCTCACAAAAGCCCACTTTAGTCTTGGCCCACAAAAGCTTTCGATGTGGGTTTTCAAGAGAGTGCTCGGTGGCAAAAATCTGCAAGTGGAAAAATCTGCAAGCTGATGATATAATTTAGGATTACTTTTGTTCATATGCAAGTGGAAAAATCTGCTAATGGGAGTTGACTATATATTGATTGTGTTAATCAAATTCTATGAGTTGGCAACGAAGATAGACCAAATCATGTTGAAATTAATCATTTCTTCTCCATTTTCATTTTTTATTTTTGGATTTTTCGTGGATTCTTCACCATGAAGAAAATGGACGGAAGGTTTTGAAATCTGTTAATAGCTCGTTTAGTTACTTCTTGAAGGTTTTGAAATCTGCTAATGGTTTTGAAATCTGATTTTAAAAACTATGATTTTGAAATTTGCTAATAGATCGTTTAGCTACTTCTTAAAGGTTTTGAAAATGGCTGGAATTGGGAGTTTTCTTCCTGTGGGTGAGGGAGCTGTTGATTTTGAGGTGTTGGTAGTGATAGTGCTTGGTTTTGAGGTTGTGTTAGGGTCGACATTGAGGTGGTTGTACTGGAGGTGGTAGTCGACGGCAGGGTGGAAGTTGCTTTGGCTTTGGGTTGAGGGGGTTGGTGAAGGAGATGGGGGTGGGCTGGGGAGTTGTAGGTTTTTTTTTTTTTTGATTTAATAAAGGAAATGTATTATGTCCAAAATACCTTTATCTTATTTGGATAAAATTATTAGATTTTTAATTTTTTGGGTCAACTGACAATTTTGGGGTCAAACTAACGGAAATCATTAATTTGGACTTGAGCTACAATTTTTTTAAAGATTTTATACTATGTGTGGTACAAATAAAATGTTTTGACAAATATGTAATTAATTAAAAAGTTTGGTACCGCGATTTTCGCAATAATTAATTGAAATGACAAGTCGTTATTGATAATGACAAAAGAAGAAGATTGACAATTGACACAAGAGATAGAATTCAGGCTTTACAATATAATGTTGCACGACTTTATGTTTATGACCTAATAATTGTGCCCCCATGTCAATAGACAGCCTCAACTTCAAAAGCCAAAAAGTCTATTTTTAAAGTAAAAGATGCAAAGATGAGTCCATCTTAATCATGTTTGTATAAACTTTAAAATAAGTAAAATGTTATTTTTAAGTAATTTTTTCTTTGCAGATATGTTTATAAGTTCACTTTTAAGATATGTAGTAGGTCATATAAATCTTTTTTTTTATTTAGTTAATCGTCAAAACTACTAATAGATTCAAAATAGCTAGATTCTTGAAAACCAAGAAAATACGTGTTGATTTTGCTCTACATCCAAACTGGATGTGTTTCATTGAAATCGTATCACATTTATGAATAAAAGTTTCTTGATATTTTCGTGAAACATTGCAAGAGTGCATAGAGTTGAGTCGTTTTCATTTTACCCCCAACCGTGGCACCCCACTTTTAGTTGATTTGTAGTAAAATGGTCCTGAACGTGAAAAGAGCATAAAGTAGGAAGGTGGTTGGTGAGTCAAGAATGCATCGTCGTAAATGTCTATTAAGAGATCTGTTATGCTTTCAAGTACGCCCTCTTTTTTTTTTTTTTTTAAGTGGTTTAGATTTGTTGACATAGTACCTTCAAATTCTTTTATTTTTCTAAAATGGATAAATTTTAATCGAGCAAACAATGACGATGTGTCAACAAAATTCATTGACACACTCGAGATAAACATATTGGTTGTTAAGGTATAAATCTCATGTCAAAAGATTATAAAATAAACAATAAACATAATAAAATTGATATTCTAATATTAAACTAAAGTCTTAATATAATATCAGAGTTCATTAAGTTTTAACCAACAATTCGATCTAATTAAAACTAAAAAATGAGCACACAAATTACAAAATTGACATGCTCAACAAGCCAATATCTTGTTGGAACGTGTTAAGGAATAAATCTCATATTGCAATATAAAATATACAATCTCTTGAACTACTCCACTTGATAACATTGACATTTTGATATGGAACCACTAATAACTGATACTGTAACGAAGCTCTTTGAACAATCACCAATAATTTGATCCGATTAACACTAAAAAATGGGCGCACTAATTTTAAAATCTATAAGCTCAAATGAAGTCGCCTTCTTGAAGGATATGTTAAGAGTAAATTACACATCGAAATATTACAAAATATTTATTCAACATATAATACATTAAACTACTTCATTTAATTATATTCACCTTTTAACATGGAATCCCAAGTTTTAATATTAGTATATTTTTCTATATTTTGTAAAAATAAGTTCTTCAATATTTTGTAAAAACAAATTCTTAAAATATTTTGCAGTTCACTACATTTTAATCTATGTGAAAATGAATCTAAGTACTAGCTAGTGATTGTGGCCGTATGCTTTTAATTATTTTTAAAAAAAATGCAATTTTATTTTCGATATCGAATTATCAATGATGTTCTTTTTGTAATTTAGAAATGGTTATAAGAAAGGTAGGCATTTTAATCAAAATTGTCGATTATGAGTGAGTTTTGGAAATTACATCATACCAGAATTTTAAATTTTAAATTTCAAAAATCAGATTAACAAGTTTTTATTTCAAAAATCAGATGATGATTAAAATTTCAAAATATTAATAATTATATTACAAAATTAAATATACATATTCATTCTTATCAATCATACACACCAAAACACTAATTATTTCATCATCTCCATTTTTTTCCTCTCTCTACTCTAACCCCCCTTCTCTCTAACTTATTGTCGCTCATTTTCTCTCTTCTCTATCTACTCTACCTGAGAAATCAAAACTAGAAAATGGAGGTAGAGTTCGAGCCATTGCGTGCGTTATCCATCTCATTCTCTCTCTCTCTCTCTCTCTCTCTATATTTGTTACCAAACATTTACGAGCCTTGCTGCGAACTCCCCGTAAGGTTGTGGTGGTGGTGGTGTTTAGGTGGCTGTGGTTCGCCCACCATGGTTGGGATCTTCTACGAAGTCGCGACGGCATCGCGATTAGATTGTGGTGGTGGTGTTTGGGTGGCAGTGGTCCGCCCATCATGGTCGGGATCTGCAGCCCCACGATTTGATATAGTTTTGGGTATGTTTTCAGTTGGTGGTGGAAGGGGGATGTGGCGGTGGTGGTGCCCGTGGTGATGGTGTTTGGGTGGCGGTCGCTTTGTTGGATTCAACTGTGGTGGAGGTTGCGGTCTATAGGGTCGATTGCGACCGTTGTAAAAATTGGGTTTTTCGTTTCTCTTTCTTTTTTTGATTTTGTGGTGGCGGGAGTTGGAGGATGATTTATAGTGTATTGAAAGTGCAAATGGTAGTAGCGAGTTTGGGGATTTTGTTGGTGGCTGTGGTGTGGTGTGGTGGTGGTTTAGATTTGCGTGGTATGTGGTGATTCCTGTGGTCGTGTTTCTCTGCAATGTGTTGATTTGTTTGAGGTGGTGGTGGTTCGGCGGCGAAAGTGACGGTGGTGCTGTTGGAGGGAGTGGTGCGATGGTTGTTATAACAAATTATTTGGTTGATTGTAACCATTAAATTAGTTGATCTGTGACCAAAGAAAGAGATAAATTGTGACCAAGAAATAAGGTATGACCGAAAAAAAATTTTAATTTGTGACCGATAATTTGATAATTTATGACTGTCTACTAAGTTGTGACTTATAATATTTGTGATTTGTGATCAATAAATAAATTATGACGTATAAACTTTTAATTTGTGACTGGTGAACAAATTGTGACCTATAAAATTTCAGAACTGTGACCGCAAAATAATTTGTGACGTATAAAATTTGTGATTTGTGATCAATAAATAATATGTAACTTATTAATTTGATTGATTTGTGACCGATGAATAAATTGTGACATATAAATTTATAATTTGTAGTTGATAAATAAATTGTGACCTATAATTTTTTTGAATCGTGATCGTAACATAATTTGTGACGTATAAAAATTATAATTTGTGACCAATGAATAATATGTAACTTTTTAATTTGATAGATTTAAATAATTTGTAACGTTTCAATTTTTTATTTGTGACCGATGAGCAAATTGTGACCTATAAATTTTTTGAATTGTGACCGTAATTTGTGATAAGTAAAATTTGTGGTTTGTGATCAATTATATAGAATTTGTGATCAAATTATATGGAATTGTGGTCTTAACATATTTAATTTATAAAATATGTGTTTAATTAATTATTTTAAAAATAAAATTTTAAAAAATCTGAGATTTGAAATTTTAAATCTTAAAAAATCTGAAATTTGAAATTTTAAACTTGATGTCTTAAATTTGAAATGCGTAAAACTAAATCTCTTAGTTTTGAATTTTTCCCTTTCAAAAATTACATGGAACCAAATGATTCCATTTATAAAATATGGAAAGTTTGATGGATGTTCCGATTCATGAAATAGCAGGTACCAAAAACCAGTAAGGAATTGAATATTCATTTCTTACAAAAAATGTTGTTCTTCCACTGCTTGCCCTTAATCTTAGGTGGGGTGTTACTAAGGAGAGATTCTCTTGAAAACAATTCAAAATTCTAACACAAAGGTACCATACGTTAGGGGTAGACTCACATGGGGTCATGTGGGGTCAAATAACCCCACAATTTTTTTTTCCCTTAGTTTTTTTTCCCTTACACTTACCACTTACTCAAGAGTAGCCCAATCCACAACTCACAAGCCCAAGTCCAAGTCCAAGTCCAAGTCCAATTACACTTTACACCAACCCATTAATCCATAATTCATTGATTGACCCAACTCAACTAATATGCTATGACTCATAAGGCAGTGACTTTGATATCCCCCAATTCAAAATTTTGAAATCCCTAATTTTCCCATACGCATGCTACCTACGCACGGTGAATTCATATCTCTCGTCTTCAATCCATTTTTCAATTAATCTAAGTATTGGATTTTCAATTGAATTGAAGCTAATTCGAACATATTAGTTATTGATTCTTCTAATTTCTAAAATGTATTTGAAATTTGGTAGTTGATG
>CAIGRN010127823.1:0-17179 GCA_903798345.1 Fraxinus anomala
ACGAAAAATATGTTTAACACCATTCGAATGTCTTTGTGTTGGTGTTGATCTATATCTTGTAAGGAAATTTACAAAAAAAACTATGTCGAGTCTAGTACAGTTTGTAAGATAAGATAATGCTCCAATTGCACTAAGATATAGTACTTCAAGGCCAAAAATATTTTCTCCATTTTCAAGTAGACGAAAATGATCATTTTTCACATCAAGTGATCGAATAATCATAGATGATGCCAATAGATGTGCATTATCCATATAAAAGCGTTTTTAGATTTTTTTTTTTCTGTGAACAAATAATTCTTCTAAAAAATGTTCAATCTGCAACCATTCTGTCTTAAACTAAAAAAGGGTTATCTTTTATCTCAAATTCATTTTTCAAATAATTTGCTGTTTTGTTGAACTCTTCAAAAGTTTCAATTAACTTTAAATCATCAACATAAATTGCCACAATTGTAAATCTAATATTTATTTTTTTATGAAAACACGTGGGCAGATATCGTCATTTTTATGGCATTCCTTCAACAAATATTCGCTGAAGCGATTATACCACATGCGTCCGAATTATTTCAATTCATATAATGATATTTGTAATTTAATTGAAAATATGGTTCTCGGGTATGTATCATTTGTTTCTCGCACTTTAAGTCCTTCAAGGACTTTTATATATATGTCACTATCAAGTGAACCATACAAATAGACAATTATTACATCCATAAGTGACATATCGAATATTTATGACAGTCAAACTAATTAAGAATCTAAAAGTGATAGTGTCCATTACGAGAGAATACGTTTCCTCATAATCAATTCGTAGTTACGAATCAAGCTTTGTATCTTTTAATTTCATTATTTTCACTTCTCTTTCATACAAAAACTCATGTGTATTCAACAGGGACTACATTTTCTAAACACTTTTTATCTCTCTAAGGAGTTCAATTCCGCTTATATGACTTATTTCCACTTTGGCATAGTATTTCATAGACTATGGTTCAAGATCCTATTTTGCATAATACCAAGAGCCACGTTATATGCGAAAATATTGTCTATAACAACATTATTTCATTCCCATAATTTATGAAATAACATATAATTTGTTGAAATCTCATTATTTTCGGACACTTGTGGTTCTTCAGGAACCATATTTTCAATATTTGATCAATCGATCATTTATAATGTTACCTAGAGTCCGTTTGATTGCAATTGTGGAAAATGGGTGGAAAGAAAATAAATTTCAGAGAAAATAATTGTCTTGAATTTGTTTTTCAGAGAATTGTTAATTAAGCCCCTCTTTGAAACCTATTTTTTTCTCATTCTATTTCTCATTCTTCATTTCAACCACACATTCTATCAATAAGATAATATTACACATAAAACAAAAAATTCTCCTTACTTTTTAACCACACAATCTTCCATTAATCACTATTCCAGAATTTTTTTTTTTTTTTACCCAAAATGGATGTCAAACATGGGCTAAGTGTGTTATTGGTATAATTTTTCACCCGAAAAATTTTAAAAATTTGAATCTTTCTGTGTTCGTTTGACTTTATTTTATATGAAAATTTTCAATTAAATTAATAATTTTTTCCACAATTGATTATAAAATTTGTTTCCATTGCCAAAAAGTAAATAAATAAATAAATATTTCCAAGAAAATTATTTTTTCATCAAAGTTTAATGTTCGCTTGGTTTTATTTTACATGGAAATTATCCATTAAAAATAAAATTTTTTTACAATTAGTTAATCATCAAAGTTTAATGTTCGTTTGGATTTATTTTACATAAAAATTGTCCATTAAAATGATTTTTTTTTTACAATTAGTTATAAAATTTGTTCCAATTGCAAATAATAATAATAATAATAAATAAATAAATAATTCAGCAGACCTGGAAACCATTTTCCCACCTAAATGTTGGGGAAATAGTTTCCTTAATTTGGTGGAATTGGTGCACGTGTGGGTGGAAATTGTTTTCCATGGCAAATTTTTTCATCAAACCATAAATCATGGAAAATGGCATTTTCCATGGAAAACAATAGCTATCAAACATAGAGTCATTTCATTTCAAGAAATTTTACCTTTTTATCATGATGTAATTTTTTCCCTCCCAAAGTTGGTCATTTCATCAAAATGACAATCTGCAAAACGTGCGGCAAATAAATCACTCATTAAATATTCAAGATACCTAATAATAAACGGTGAATCAATACTCACATAAATCCAAAGTCTTCGTTGGGGACCTATTTTAATCCATTGTGAGGGTGAAATGAGGACTTGAATAGCACAACAAAAAATCAACAAATGAGAAATATTAGGTTCATGACCAAATGTCAGTTGCAAAGGTGAAAATTGATAATATGCAGTTGATCTGATACAAACCAATGACGCAGCATGTAATATGGCATGACCACAAATAGAAGCTGTGAATTTTGTTTTCATAGGTAATAGTCTAGTAATAAGTTGTAGAGTTTAATAAATAACTCTGCTAAATCATTTAATGTATGGACATGTGCAACCAAATGTTCAATAACAATCTCAATTGACATGCAATAATTATTGAATGTTTGTGATCTAAATTCACCAGCATTGTCAAGATTAATAGTTTTGATTGACTAATTGAGAAATTGCGCTCGTAATTTTATGATTTGAGCAAGTAATCTAGCAAAAACCACATTCCTAGTGAAAAATAGGCAAACCTGTGACCATCTAGTAGAAAAATCAAAAATAACGAAATTGTCCACATGGTGGGTGTATTGGCCTACATATATCTCCATGAATTTTTTCCAAAAAAAAATATTAGAGATTCAATATTGATTTTTGTAGTCAAATGTCTAATGACTAACTTACCTTGCGAATAAAACTATACATGGATACTCATTAGGTAAGAGAATCTTTTGGTTCTTTAAATGATGTCCATGCGAGTTGCTTATTATTCAACGCATTACTATAACTCCGAATGTCCAAATCGATCATATCAAAGTATAAATTTTTTTGGGTCAACAAACTTCTGGTTCATGAAAATATTTGATTCGACCATTTTTGTAAATGTATAATATATGTCAGATGGGAGCGCATGAAATTTTTTTATCTGTTTCTGACCAGATAAAAAAGAAGTTATGTAAAGATATTTAATATTATTTTCTTGCATCGTCTCAATGTGATATCCATTGCCACGAATATCTTTAAAACTAAGCAAATTTCTTCCGAATTTACTCGGATAAAATGTGTCGTTAATATATAATTTTGTATCAAATGATACAAGCTCTTCGGAGCCTTCAATGATATTCAATATACCTAATATTGTATTAACATTATTTAAGAAGTACTTTTATTTTGAAGAATTGTGTGCATATTTGCACTATCTACTAAACAAATATCTTAATAATTCATCTTAAATCTTATTAGTATTTAAGATCTATGCTTTTTTAAAAACACTAGTATAATATTCTTTCAGATATTTTTTGATAATATTGAAATATCGAATTGTATGTTCTTTTGGAACGATAAATTAATATTGTTCTTGAATATTAATAAAATTTATTTTCCTTCTTTATTGTCTCTCCCAAACCTTTTGAGATAAGACGGATATCAGTATCGAATACCCATGACAAATAGTTTAATGACAAATAGTTTTTGCCAGATATATCAAGTGTAGCAAACTCAAATTTTGTGATATTCGTCATTTGATTAACTCCACATTAAAGCAAAATGAAATATAGTTTTGAAGAATATGATTAAACATTAAGTAGTCAATATAAACATGACATAAATTACGTATTTTCCTTTAGGGATAAACAATAATTTCAAATAATATATTTTTTGAAACATGTGCTACTTCGGGAGCACGTTGTATTATGCTATTGCTTCTTCAAGAGTAATATATCAATATTCTTCTAGAATATTGAAAATTATAATTTATGTTCTTCAAAAGCAAGTTATATTCTTTAAAAATATTAATTATAATATTGTGTTACTTCCGAAACAACAAAATAATAAGTTAGAAGCCAATTGTAGAAACTAATTACAAAAAATTAAAAAATATTACGTGAATTCATTAATCCAAACATGTACGGGTTTGGATCCATTAAATATATGGTTTTTGCTCAATTACAAATATGAAACTCAGTTGATTAACACATAAGCAGAGAAAAAAATTTACAAATATGCAAACGGACACAATTATGGTGAATTGTGCAATAATACATCGATTAACATGTATAAACGAATGATTTGATTAGGCACAAATTGACAAGCATGGATTAATGTGTAGAAACAAAAGTAGAGAAGCAGCAGCAGTAACAACCTTGTTTTGATGCACTAGATTTTGAAAAATTAAGTTTTCATGCTGATAACGTGTTATGAAATAAAAATAATAGAACAAAAGATAAGAAAATATAAGAGTTAAAATTTAAATGTGTATTTTATTGAGATAATCAAAACAAGTATTTATAGGGTCTAAAATAAGAGTTACAATTGGAATGAAATAGACTCTCTGAATTAGATAATACTAAATCAATAGTTATCTCATTATTTTACAACATGAATAATGATATAATTAAGAAGTTATTAAAGGACTTGAGTTGTTTGTGTTAGAAAAAGACGAAGAAGAAAATGACGGCCGATAAGCTGGTGGGAAATAATAAACAACAATGCGTTCTTCATCAACAACAAAAAAGGTACAACTTTTGAGTTCTTAGAATTCCCCAAGAAAAATAATAATAATCATCGAACGGTTTAAACAACTTTTTAGGATGAGAATCAATGACGGATTTAGGGGGCTGGCTTGGATTTAGTCCATTCGTGGATCCGCCCCCGAGGTGAATCATCTCCTATATTGAAGTGGCACCCAAACATTCTTCTTTAAACGTAAAATGAGAGGTTGACAGGAGAAGGTGAAAGGAAAATAAAGTTCTAAAATTGGGGCTTCAATTACTAGAATGAATTTGCACACTACATAAATGTTAGTTGTTAACAATATCGAATTGCCTTTACAAAACATGGAGAATTGGGCGGGAGTCCTATTGAGGTTCTAGAGAAAGAAAAATTCAAGCAAAGGCCAACTATGAGTTCAAGAATTCTTGAATCCACTCGCCACAACGAACACAAATATTCACCTCATATTAGAGGCAGCACTCCGAGCTTTTGCTGCTGCACGGACCATTGTTCGGTTCTCTTTCCTTCCATTGATATGCAATTTAGGGGACTTGGCTTTTGTAACTTCTTTACCGGACCTTTTTGATTGGAGGAAAAGATGTGTCAAAAAACAGCCAAAAAAAGGAAAAAGAAATGAAAACATTACTAACAAGTGAGAGTAGGTTTATCATACTTGTATGGTAAGAAGGGATTATCAAACTTGGGGACGGGTCTTGCATGGGGAACCAAAGTTCGTCGTAATTGTTTTAAAGCCTTCTCTTCTTCCATCTGTAATTGAAGATTTTATATAGATGATTTTTTTCAAATCATACTCTGAGTGGGTTTAGAAGTAAATAATGAAGGTTGTTAAAATAGCAGTAGTATGTGTGCATACCATTCTTGCAGATTCTGCCTCCTCTCTGTATCTCTTACACATGGTTTCTTTCTCCTTAATCTGTGGAATACCTTTTAGTAAGTTAACCATCAATTCAAATTTGAACAAAAATCTGTTCGCTTCTTTGGAAAAATATGAAGCCGCCATTGCAGGAAAATAAGAAGAAAGGATGGATACCTTCTTATCAAATTCTGCTCTATCAACAGCCCGGTAGTTGACATGTAGATTGAATTCCTGCACTTCTGTCAGGGGCTTCCGGGCTTTCTCAGGAACTGGAATAGGATCCCTGCAAACAACGGATTGGGGTGGGGGGTGGGGGTTGTTAAATTCTTACTTTCAGATGAACTTCATCGACCGAAAAAACAAATGAAATACATCAGTTTCTTACTCTTCCAAGATAGGCTGAGCCCTAAAAACTCTCCTCTGAGCTTCTTTAATCTCCATCCTCTTTCTTTCTTCTATTTCTTTCTGCATCTCCTCTTCATGCCTCATTAGACTCTCCAATTGAAAAGGGTCTGGTTTTGTGCATGGCTTTGCCTCGGGTTTTTGTGGAATCTATAGGAGAGATAATATTGAGCATAAATCAAAGACCCTATCATTAAATCTATGTATGTATGTATGTATGTATGTATGCATACCACAGGATAATCAGTTGTATAAGGATATGGATATGCTCTTGGAATCCTAGCCCTCTCCTCTTCCAGCTGTTTCTGCATGAGTTCCATGACTATCCTTTTCTCTTTCTCTGCTCCACGGTCCTGATGCGACGAAAGAAAATAATATGAATGCTAAGAAGAAAAAAAGAGTTAACAGAATCTTGAGAGAACTATGACAATCTTGGAGAACTCTTAATAAGGAAAGAAATCACTTACCTCGGTGTGGAGATGGAATGGATTCAGTGTAGTATTTCTGGATAGAGGCTTGTCATGGGGAGGTTCTGAGTTTATTGAAAGCTGAAAACAGCAGAGAAGAATGAAATAAGAGAGATCAAGAAATAAACTAGTTTTTATATTAATAAAAGATAAACAAAACATTCTTTCTATATTACCTTGTCAAATAGATCGACAACTGCAGCTGGTTGCGGAATCCTTTTATCTATGGCAAAGTGAAATTCCTGAGGTACAGTAACCTGCTTCTTCAAATTGCAGAACATTCCCATCTCCCCTTTACTTTCAAATATCTGCAGAGTTTATAGAAAATTGTGAATCACTGTAAACCAAGGACAAATATTGTAATTCAATTATCAAATGAACAGTTTGAGCGTCCTACCTTTCTATTCAAAGGTCTTGCCTTGAACTGCGGAATTTTTTCAATTTCTTCTTTCTCTAGTTCGTCAGAACTTTTGACCTTGGGAGGACGTGCTCTGAGAGATGTTTGAAGTAGGGGTGATTTTGGTGCTGTAAGATGAGGTTTCCATTGATGATTCTGCAAGCATGTGCCAAGTTTTCCTCATTATACAAGACATCAATAGAAAATTATCTTTTGTTCCTCAATCATTCTATTGAAGCTGCAAATTCACAAGTACCTGTGCAGATTCTGAAGAGGCCACAGTAGAAGTTTCTGCATTCTGATTGGCCCGCAACACTGTTTCCAATTGGAATTCCTGTATAAGTCACAGCATTGTCTAATTATCTGGATAAACAAATGTAATATTCATTTTTCTGGTTTTTGTTCCAGCAACGAGTGAGTTACCTTAAATTCCGGAGGCTGGGGTGTACTTCTTTGCAATACTGGTAAAGTTGGAGCTTGCAAAATCTGAAATATAAAGAAGAATCAGATGAATTATATTAATATATGCCCGCATTTTAAATAGGAAAAACTCTCTCAGATAGAACCGAAAACTTTACCTTTCTGTTTACTGGACGAGCCTTGAACTTGGTAATTTTAGCCATCATTTCTTCCTCTAACTCAGCTGAACTCTTAATTTTCACTGGACGTAGCCTCTGGGATGTTTCAAATTCAGGCTCCTTAGGCCTTGTCAGTGTGAGCTTAGGCTTCCTCTGCATTGCTCCAGTAGCATTGTTATGAAAATATTAGTCCATAAATTTAGATGAAATCTGAATGCGACTTTTACCTGTGAAAGAGAACTGCTTATGCAAGGCAGAGATAGTTCCCTAGTGCTTGATTGGAACTTCTTCATCATCTCAGCCATGGAAACAAATGGGGCAGTAGCAGGTTCTCGACTGTATATCTTCAAGTGTATAATGTGTCAGCATTTCAATTATGTTCAGAAAATGAACAGAATTCATACATATTGTATAAAAAATATACCTTTCGGTCTACTTTACGAGCTTTAACAGTTGAAGAGCAGAAGCCAGGGTTGCTGCTGATAAGGCCAGATCTTGTTTTGTGGGGTAGATTTGAAGGTTTGTTGATGGTAAGTATCTGAAAGTAAGATGTAAAACAGAAACATTTATATAGAAGAAATTTAGAAAAATACATTAATAGGGAAAAGTAATAATGTTATCCACCTGTCGAGATTTCCCTCCTTCCAGTTTTTGTTTCTTTACAACTTGGTCTTCTTGAGCAAAATCAGGAGCCCCAGTACCATTCTTCACATTTGTCTCTCTGCAGAAATACGGATCATGTATGTACACAAAGAATTAGGAGAGAGGACTAAGAAAGAGAGGACAAAGTAGAGTAATAGGAAACAACACAAAATATATCGTACCTTTTAACACTGGTAGCTGGTTTAATGCTTTTCATTTGTGATTGTTGCAACCTGTCCTTTGGCTTAAGTGCCGAAGGATTTCTAAGCAAACTAGCTATTTTTTTGGCAGTCTGAGCCTTCTTGGAATCAGTCTGTTTTGCTTGAGCGGCTGGAGTGCAAACTTTTTTTCCTAATATAGTAAAAAAAGAAAATCTTAGTTGTTAGATGCAATTTCAATGGAAAATCAAATGTGTTTATGCATGGATAAAACTTTGTGACTAACCTTGGAGAGATTTTTCAGGGGAAGAACAGGAAAGGCCTGCTAAAATGCTGAAATCACAAGCACCCAAAACAAATGATCAATGAGACAAAAATATCTTCTCTTACCTCTCATTATCCAATGATCAAATGTCTAATGCAATTTTTTTAGAACACGCACCTTCCAACTTTCTGAGTGCATGCACCTTCAGCATCTACTTTATTCTTATCATCTGAGTTCTGAAATTTGGTTTAACATAATGAGAAACAAATCCCAAACAAAGAACTGGGAGATCAACAAGAGATCTGTTGAACAGGTAAAAGTTACATACCATATTAAAAAGATTTGTACCAGCTTCTTCCTTAGGTATAGTAGGAATGAGATCTACTTCTGGCCTGATACAGACAGGTGTATAAGTGCATCTTCTTTAAAGCAGTAGGATGGACATGCAAAAAAAAAATGAAAAAGGCAAACAGAAGTCATTATCCAAAAATTCAGGTCGTCTTACTGACTTTGTTTGATTCTGTGGCTCTGAAGATGAATCCTCTACGGTATTGGATGTAGCTGATTCTAATGGCTCTACTTCCTGAGACAGTCCAAAACTTTACTTGTTTAGTCAATCTAAATGTCGAGCCACATAAAATATAAAGAAATAACTTCACCTTCTCTGGCTCCTCTTCATCAAAATTGCAGAGACTCTGAAGTTGAACTGATCTGCTAGATTTAATTCTTGGCATAAATGCTGCAAAAATTCAAGGCATATGGGAAAAAACATGATTTCTTATTTCAAAACAAATTGCATAATACAAAAGGTGACAGTGTCTTCTCAATTTGGCGTCATCATTCTCTTCTTTGAATGTACCTATTATAATAGTTTGCTGGAATCTATTTCCTTAATTATTCAATCATGTGTCCCCACAAATACAAAATACTTTTCATTACTTGCCACTTCTGTTCATACATATAGAAGTCCTGCTAAACTGTCTCTGGACTATTGCAGAAAGAGTAGACTTATTTCCACTCATAGTTTCGTACTAATAAATATATTGATTTTGATTAGACTCAAGCAACTAATGAACCAAATGTTTGGTGAATTCAATTAGGAGTTTGAGAATTTATAATATTCCTATCACATTTAAATTTATATTCTATTGTAAAATTTCTTCCATTTGATTCGTTTCAGCTAGCCGATGCTCAACAACTGCATACCTTTGAACCTTAGATTCACTATAGAGAGACCGTTAGCTTTAAGAACAGAGACAAATGTAAAATGACTTAGTATTCTTTGGTTTCATTGAACTTCAATTTCACTTCAAAGTGCTAGGATGTCTACTCATCTTAGAAAACAAAGGCATAGCTGAAAAAGGATGACTCCTCCCTTTGAAATGCAGTGCTTCTTCCACACTCAGCATCGATTGGGTCTAAAGGTTGGATCCAGGCCATAACAGTGAAGATTTGAAAATTTTGGGGAACAAAAATTATAATACTACATTCTCTGACAGGCACCAAGTTATTACACTTCTTATAATCATGACAAGAGTCCGTTAGTTGATTTTAGTTACATACCAATTTTGTCAAGATCAATTTCTGACATTCCCAAAAAGATAAAAAGAACAACGTTGAACAAACCAAAAAGTATGCCTAGGATGGCAATTAGTAAACTTCCAAGAATTTCAAGCATCCGAGAAACTGAAGATATCACAGTTATACCAAAATCAGAAAAGTTCAGCCAGATACCCGAGAAACTGAAGAACACATATTGGGTCAAGAAATTCCAAGAAACTCAAGAACTCAATACACCAAAATCAGAAGAATTAAACCCCATATCTAAGAAACCAAATAACGCATATATTACGTCAAAAAAAAAAATCGAGAAATCAAGAACCCGTGCTCTAAATTCTGAATAAAGTCAAAACTTGCGTAAAACGAGGAAAATAATTGATAGAATAAGTAACAGGAAGTACGTACGAGAAGGGGCATACGAAAGGCTAGTCTCGAACCAGAGCTCGGCTTTATTAACGTCCTCATCCGTCTCCCCATATGTAAAATCATAAAACTGGGGCGCTGCGAACTCGTACACCGCATCGATCATCAACAAATTATTTGATAACTCCACAACCGCCGCCATTGATTGACAATTGATGCGAAAGAAAAGTGCTAAAGGAAGAAAAACTCGTCTAGTTTTGATCTGGGATGCACATATCCTTGTTTACGAATGGGAGAGAGGGGGCAAGACGGAATATTAACGTTCAAATTTTACACAAGTGGTCGATTAAATTTGAAAAGGCAGGGGGAGCTGGTGACCGTTGGAATGTGTTGATTGGGGCGGATTTGCAACGGCTAGAAATCATGGTCTACTGACAATACGCTGTCGTTTTTGGAGAGTCGAAACCCACCCAAATTAAGAACTTATATTAATCTTTTTTAATGAGGTTTATTAAAGAGCATTATTTTTCCTTTTTAAGTTTTTATACAAAGAAAAGTGTTTTCAGTTTAAAATAAAAAATTAATTAAGGTATGTAATATAATAGCTTGTTTGGCACAGTTTATAATTAGTCAAATCTAATTTTTTATTCACACTTCCACAAGTACTATTCTACTATTTACTTATTCATAACTATTTTTTATCTGTAAATATAATATAAGTCGATTTTTTAAATTAAAGGAACTTATTGTTTCTCCGGTTGTAGTTGGTGGGATGTTTCTATTCTTCTCGATTCTCACAACAAAATTACATTGTGCACTAAAAAAAATATTAAGATACAGAATTGCACCACACTAAATTATCAACGACAATATGTTATTGAAATACTATCAATGATTGCTATATTTGTCGATGAAATTTCAATCGACAATCGGTGTTAGTAAGATTGGCAAGATATCTCTTGCCTCAGTCTTGATTGGATATTATATTTATACTAATCGTATGCCCGTACAATGTACGGGCTTTGGTATTTTTAAGATAATGTTAGTGTATCAAATATTAATAGAAAGTTAAATTATTGTGAAAGTTTATTAAGTCTTTATTTAACATAATAATGTACGGTCATATAATATTTAATCCATATACATGTCAATGCCTTCTCATTACAGTCCTTATATATAAATCAGATTATTTATTAAGGACCACATGAATAAAAAGGAAAAACTTAACATTTGAAAAAAAAAAAAACATACAATCATAATACTCTTCAAATTTATCTTCTCCGTCTACAATTAAGAAAGCTCAAAATCTCTCTAATAAAAGAAATAACACAATTTCAGACAAAAAAAAAAATTGTAAAACCCGTCATCAAATGCAATTCTTCATGCTAAAGTATTTAAGCAAAATTCAGTTTACAAATAATATAAATAAACAATAGATGACATGATAACACAATTTCAGGAAAAAAAATTGTAAAACTCAATTATCAAATGCAATTCTTCATACTACAGCATTTAAGCAAAATTTAATTTACTAATAACATAAATAAACAATACATGACATGTAATAATCATATAGCTGAATGTACAAAGCAGCTCTTTCTCGGAACTATGGGTGCCTACTAACCTGTTATATCAAATACTAAAATTAGCTTAAAACAAGCAGCTAAAAATAATAAGAAAAACAAATAAAAAATGTAAACATGACAAGTAGGAAATAATTTAAAAAATATAAAAGGAAAGAAACGAGGGAGTTGACTGTAAAGTGTTCTTCAAAATATTATAGATATACATAATGGGGTACATAAAAAATAGAGCGCTGTGATATTTCTTCCGGCTCAATGACCGGGAGAAAAACAGGGGCGCCAGGAGAAAAACAAGCGCCCGGTCATTGAGCCGGGATAAATAGTTTTTTCCAAAAATAGAAAGTCATATCAATCTTGAGTTTGTTAAGTATATGCGGTAATCTGTTTAAAATAAAGAACATCTTAATTTGGTACAAATTCTTTTATTAGAACGTAAAATAAATGTTAGTTCGTGCAAGATATTAAAGAATGTTTTAAAATAGATTTAGAATCAAATTTTCATCTTTAAAAGCTTATATTGTTCGAGAAGAAAGATTCTATGAATTAGTGATTGCAATCCATGAAATATACCATAAAGATATATGATAAAAGATATTTGACTAATTAATGAAGAATAAATTAGCATACCATAATATACTTTAATTCAGCTCTTATCTTTTCAACTTTATCAGAATGGTAATTGAACACATTATCCACCTTGTATGATTGATCATCTCCAAATATAGAATCACCATTATTATACCTTTACAAAAAAAATTGTTTGTTAGATTTCAGATTTGTATTTATCAGTTTGCCCTAATAAGTCCAAATCCTTATATCTTAGTAAACAAATTAATCAAATGTGTCCAATATAGTAATTTGTCCCTTCATTGCCCTCTTTTTAAACCATTTTCAAGAGAATAACATGATGGTAGAAATTGATTCACAAAGTTGATAATATTGGTTCATGAATAGAAAGATATGACTTTTTTCAGCTGAAAGAGATTAAGGGGAGGAATATGTTTCACATGCGCACATGAATTACTTCTGATTCACGTTACTATTGATATAATCTATACGTACTTAGGTGAATTTGTAAGAATTCTCCAAAACATCTTAATTTGGTACAAGTTTTTGTTCAAAACATAAACAATACAGCCACGAAAAGTACATGTTTGTAAGTGTGAATATGCTCGTGTACAAGAAATCAAAGAACGTTTCAAAATAGATGCATGATTAATATAGTGCTACAAATTATGCTTGTTGCTACAAGATTACAGGCTACTATTGAACAGAAAAGTATTTCGATGAATCTTACTCCAGACTTCATAAATGTGAGGATTTATGATAAATTTCTGCTAGTTTTTTTGATAGATTTTAAGAGGCTGGATGATAACTACTCTTGGAGAGAAAGGGAAAAGTTTACTTTAAAAAATGAATAATGAACATTAGCAAACTTTATATTACATCTCTATATGATAAGAAGAAGTTCTAGTAAACTTAATTTTTAACCTAATGAATGCTCATGGAACATTCCATCCTTTGAAAATTGGTATGACTTGAAGATTTATTAAGAAAATCTTCTTACAAAAATTACAAGATGACGTAATACTATTTTGAAGTTGATTCATTATTCTCAAGGCAAAGAAAGTTCATGAGACATAAAAACAAACCATCTGATCTAGAATATGTAACCAACCTATGTAAATGAGAAATATTGATATTCTTCTAAGCAAATAAGAAGAGATGTATATGTACCTACGACAAAGCCGTAATGCCTGCTAAAAATGCAAGTGTGTGGAATATCTCATTTTTAGTATTGAGAGCAAAATGTAGAAAAAGTCTCTTGACCTCTGCAGTCACAAAAGACAAAAAGAAGTCAATAGAGAGTTCTTAAACAAAGGAGCACCAACAAAATACAAGAGGAATTACCTTCCAAACCAGGGCAATATCCCGAAGTAAAGAATTGCAAAGTCCATAAATATGATTATAAGGTCGTAAACAAAATGGAAATGACTGAAATAAAAATCAATAACAAAGAAACTTGTGGTTAGTGGAAAACTCGTGCAAGAAAAACTTAGATCATACATTAATAACGATTAGAGCAAAAAGTAATAATAAGTAACCTTTTATGAAGACTATAGTCACGAGATTTTTGAAACTTCTCTTGGCTAATTACTTCTATCAAAAGGTTTTGGAAGTGTTTGTAACTTTAGAGCACCATGTTGCCACAACTAAAGGTAAGTCTCAAGAATATATACAAATATCATGAAGCCTGAAATGTTCTGAAGCCAAATTAGTTACAAGTAAAAGAAGTGGATATCAGATATAGAACATAAAATCAGCAATAGAATTATAACAATGTATATTCTCCAACAAAAGAAAAAAGGCCAGAAAAAAGCAATCAAACATCATAAATAACATGATGAATAGGAATTTAAATTGAAAGGCAACAGAAGAGAGGAATTATAAGTAAATATTGAATCAATAACAAATTTGTACATCCAGTTAATAATCACAGAGTTATGCAGAAATATCATGACGTTGAAAATGTCAAGAAATAAATGTCGAAGAAGTGTTGATAATTAGAAAATGAAAAGTGTAATTTTGATGCACTAAAGAGTTTATTTTTACAATTCTGATAAAGACCAAAGAGTAGTTACTTTTGGTAATATTCAACATGTACTTACCTCCAACAGCCCTAAAAAAAGGAGAGGGAGCAAGAAAAGAAAAACTCAAATAAATGAACAGAGAAAACTGTATTTCTTTACATATATTTTTCTTGACAGGTTAGTGATACAATAAAAATGTTCACTTAACAAATTTGAAGTTTAGTAATTTAACTTGAAGGCTGAAACCATAAAATCAAATAAATATATTTTGAAGGGTTGGTTATAATTTTTAGGAACAAATAATTTCTCGATCAACCAAGATTAACACATTTGATTATCAAAACCTATTCATTTTTCATACATCACAAACATCTTGCTGGAATAGATTCAAGAACAGTGACCCAGCTATAAAGTTTGGATAAAAAAATACTCTATTCTCATTAAAAATATAAAAAATAATAGAACCGTAAGAGCTATCAGTTGATTCATAATCAATATACTCAAAACCCTAAAATCCACTTCAACATATATGTGATATCATTGATATGTCCATGAAAGGTAATAAAATCCTTAATCAATATTCAGGACAATAAATGATAATTAATCCATGAATATAAATAACAACAATTCCAAGAAACAATAACGAGTTAAGTATCAAAAAATGGGAAAAAAGGGAAAACAATTATATTTGTACACGCTTATATATACATGTAATGGAGAAAGAAAAAATATCGATTACTGATTCCATGAAGGAAACGTCATGGGGGATTCAAGTTTTTTGTAGGGTAAGAATAGATATTGAGGATGTGATTCGATTCAACGCTCCTTCCTCCTCCCCATCGAAATCTGATTTTCAAAAATCGATGGAAAACAAATATTAACTAATAGCACTCCTTTGTGGAATCAGATGTGAAGAAAATATGAGAGTAACAAAAGGGAGCTACCGTTATTTTCTAAGAATGAGAGAGAATGATGAAATTAGGTTGAAGGCAAATGTACGGTGAAGACTAAATAGATGATTTTCTGTGTCAGAGATATTTAACTAATATTTTAGATGAACAATGTATGAAATAGACACTCCACACAACGCGAAGTTTGAATCGAATCACATACGATGACATAAGGGGGCAGTGGGGGCAACGCCCCGAAAGATGAGGATCGACCTGCCCGATCAGGTCACGGAGGTCGAAAAGGCAGCGTCCTCTGGGTTGCCCCCGAAAGGAATTCTGATTTGTAAACGATTATGAAATTGTATTTAGTTTGTGTAAAATATAAATAAATATTATCACCTAAATTTAATTAAGTAGAATAATGAAATATTCATTTTTTGGCAAAAAAATAAATAAAATTGTCCGTGCAGTGCAGAGTTTTCACTTTGCACTACGCAGAGTGAATCTCCACCCAGTGTGGAGTTTTCACTCCTCACTAATTGGAGTGAATCTCCGCATTTTGAGGAGTTACTCCACAAAACGCGAAGCATTCACTCCGCGTTGTGCGGAGTATTCCTAAACTCCTCTGTGAAGCTTTAGAAGGTCATCAATATTACCAAATATGTCATGCGCTTCCTGTAGAGCTGATGATGAGATCCCATAGATTTTCCTAGTCTTTTTGGGCTTCTTTCGTCTGCATTACAAATAGTTTAGAAAATCAATTCATAGAGCTATGTCTTGCAGACGTCCAAGATGACGATGTACCTGATTGGAACTCCAAGTTCATCGACTTCTTCTTCATAAAAAATGAAATCGATTGTTTCATCCTCTTCCCCACTGTCTACATCCTCTTCTTCAAGCTGTTCATCCTCCTCATCAATATCCTCGAGTGGTTGCCCTAGAGTTTTTCAGACGCATCAAGAAAAATTGTTAGCAAACAGAAAATACTAACAATGAAGGACCATTTGAATGAAATATACCCTCATCATCACCAAACAAGCCACGTTTAAGCTTCTCCTCTACTGAATGCCCTTCCTTTCCACTTCCAACAAACTCCTCTTCATCAGAAAACACAATTGTGTCTTCCTCTGTATCCCTCTGTGCTTTTTTCAGTCGCTTAAACTTCTTGCTCTCCTAATTAGTTTTAACAAAATGCAAATAATTAAAAATTGCGGATCTAACAAAACCACCAACCCTAAATTTCACAAAACCACCAATGAATAGACACGTAGAATGTACAAGTTTTAGACGAGGAACAAGGCTGTTCGAACTTATTGGTTTGATGAATGTTTATATGATTTTCCGATCCAGAAGGCTGTTCGAACTAAAAAAACACAAATATCAAACACGAAAAATGATATCACCAAAACAATATAGAACCTTATCCGATGGGATCGTTTTGCCACTTCACGATGCCATTGAGAACGAGTGAAAGAGAAAGAGTGAGAAGTCAAAAATTTTAAGAGGAAGAATGAATTGAAAGATATTTTTACAGTAGAAGATATGTATTGAAAATATGTCATCCATTTAATTATTATTATATTATATACTCAATTTTAACACTACATACACAAAAAATGAAAAAAAAAAAAATATATTAACAAACCAGTTCAAAAGAGGTCAAGTGTGAAACTAATGTGACAACAATGAATAATGAATCAAGAATTCTCTCTTTTAGGAGAAGAAGAGACATATTCCGGTTCAATGTATAATGATAGTAT
>CAIGRN010127851.1:0-10546 GCA_903798345.1 Fraxinus anomala
ATTTTGTTTCCATGTCGATCGTTGCATGCAAATCACTTGGTCTCGAACTTCGTGTCTTCAATTTTATTGATTTGCAATAATCACTATAGACACTCGAAATCAATTTGTTAGAAATAAACGCCATTTATTTGTGATAATCAAAACAAAACGTCAACTATGGATCAACAACCCCCCTCCCCCAGGGGGATCCGTCCATAGTACAACGCGTATTTATTTCTTTCACAATATTATCCTTTGAATTATATATATGCTCCAGGCATATTAGATCCCTCAAATATAACATTAAAAGTCATGTCAAATGAGTTGGTTATAATCGCATTTCAAATTTAACGGACTTGTGATTGTATCAATCAAGATCTTTGTGAAATTCATTGTGTTGAGATTTGTGCATTACATATTACGATTTTATTTTACTCATTTCCTTTTCACATAAGTATAGACCTCTAGATTTTCGAACTGAAGGTTCAGAAACTTTTCTTGTAAATTCAATTTTACTAAGATTGTGTCCTTTTATTCGGAAAATTATTTCTTGGATCGATATGCTTCAAATAATTTATTTCGGAATAATTCTACTTGTACAATTTTGGGTTACAAAAAATGGATGATAATCTCTCACAAGGGGGTGGGGCCCGTGATTAAAATAATCGCGGGCCCACCCCCTCTCCCTTGTGAGAGATTGTCATCCATTGTTGTAATCCAAAGTGTTATACATGTAGCATTGTTGTTTATTTCGATATCTTCGCTATTCATAATATGAAGCGGTACATTACATACAAAAACATTGTCGACAACCTTTTTCATTTGGATTCTATTTCTTTCTCATAATGACATAACTTATTGATCTTTAATACGATCAAAATCTTCTTCAAATGAAGCAAATGAAAACCAAGTCCAAGAAAATCAAAGTAAATTCTAGTCAAAGTTCCAAAGTTCAAATATAAGTCTCAAAATCCAAATGTTAAACAAGCTAAGTTCTCAATAAATCAAGTCTTCAACAAACTTTGAAGCCAAGATTCAAGCCACGTGACCCCTCTTCTTCAAACATGCACATGCTTAGTCAGAGGATCATGTTGTTCTAAAGATACAAGAAGATCAACATCTACTAAATTTCTCAAAACACAATTTATAACAATTTCTTTATTTCCATACAAATTTCTTGGCACGTCCGGTGGGACCTTCATATCCTCTCATCTTTTGATCTCAAAATCTAACGCGATATTCGTCATACAAATTTCTTGGCACGCCCGGTGGGACCTTCTTGTGCTCTCATCTTTTGATCTCAAAATCTTCAAATTTCAAACCAGTACATCAACTATAGCAAGTGAAAAAGAAAAAAACTGTGACCCATTTTGAAGAGACACTTGTTAAACTCTTCCATGCAACTAGAGCCCAAACAAAAATTTGGAAAATTTAAATGGTCTCACTATTGAAGAAGTTTTCTAACAAAGGCAAGATCAAAATTGATTCAAAAAGTCGGGCTCCTATTCTCTAGGAAAGACCAAGAAATTGGGTAAAAGCCCTCATTTTGGTTCCATGTACAGTAGCATATTCATGTCCGAATACTCTCATACCACTCTACGAAAATGGGGAAGACTATAAATCATTTGAAGAATCATTTGAGTCGGTAATGGTCATGAAAGCGACGTTGAGCTCTAATGACCGAATCCAACAAATAGCTTTAGCCATTCAAAAGTTGACGAAGTCACTAAATGATAAAGACTTAAAAGTTATAAAGACCTGAAAATATGTAAATTTCAATTATATTCGATATCCTTAATCATCACAGTTGTAAATGACTAGCAAGTTGCTACACAACATCCTCAAAATATCAAGTAATCTACAAGAAGAAGAAGTAGATATACAATCTTCTTAAAATATCAAGTACTCTAGACAAATAGAACAAAATAACTACAGAACTATATCAAAACATCAATAAAAATAGTAAAAAAAAATCTAATTCTCAAAAGCCCCATGCCTCAGTCTAAAAAGTGATCGAAAGTATCTCTCATGAAGCTTGTTCTTCATAGCACTACAAAATACAAAACAATTACAACTATTAGAACAAGTGATGACAGTAAAGCACATAAGAACAAGATGCATAAGTTGTATGAACCAAGTTAAGCATACAGATTTTTGATAAGAAAAAAGAAATTTCATACAGATTGCACTCGCTGTAGTACTTCACAACAAAAAATTTCTACTAACATTTTGCAATTACTAGCTTTATAACGAAATGTGAAATCATCATGAAAGATTATACTTCATTTCACACATTACTTGATATTTTAATGAGAGGAATTAAGTCCATTTCCAAGCACAAACTCCTATTTTTTTTCTCAAAACTTAGAAGACAAAACATCAAATCTGGAAAAGGGTTAAACACTATTAGACTCGTGTCACTTTCATCTCACATAAATATTTGGGAAAAGAGTAAAAACAATGAGCCTCAAGTCACTCTCAACTCACATACATATTTGGGCAATATATCTATTATCTCATCTTTAACATCGTCTTTTACTTCTATCTCATCCTATCAAATAAGCATTGCATTGCAGAAAAAGTATGATATCAATTTTGAGCCTCATTTGAAGTACATATCATCTCTGAAAAGTTTTACTCTAATGTGTAAGGTGAGCTCATATGGTGAAGTCGCCATATTCACCAAAATCGGCAACATTATTTCAAATGGCATTTAGCATTCCATCCTTGTGAAGGAAATGCAAGACTTTGCACATCAATTGCTAGAAACAAAAATTCTAATGGCTTTTCTTAAAACAAAATTGAGAAAGTTAGTCAAGTGGGAATTAACAAACCACATCATCGAAAAGCAGCAAATAGAGCCCAATTTTGGAAAAAGCCACAAATGGCTTTTATAGATTATACTTGAGGGGCAGCCAATTCTAAAGACAAGGAGAAGGTCACAAACAACATCATCAAAAATTCAAGAAAGATATTGACATAAAATTGTTAGTTGCATAAGGAAAGTTACCACAATAAAATAACAACTTTGAAAAATAAATTCTAAGGAGATAGAAGCTGAGAAGCGTTTGAGATTAAATCATTTACACACAATCAAATTGAGTTAGAAACAAATAGAGCCCAATAGTATTAAAGAATGTTTCTAAATAAACGTCTGATATTACCTTGAAATTTTGGTGAAGAAAATGACTTATCCTCATAGAAACTACTGATAATGGTGCCAAGAGGTGATTAACACATCTCCCTTTTTTGATCATATGCGTAGGTTACAAATCTTATTTGGCATATTTGCTATTTTGATCTACCATTGTTAGCTTTTAATTCAATTCACACGGAAATATTTATAAACCAAACATATAATTCAAAACTCAGATGATGAAATGGGTTTCTCTGCGACAGAGAGAGGCAAAGAGTGCATTGTGCTAGAATATTGTTGGAGTTGTAACATTTTTGTTGTCACATAACTATTTTATTTTTGGTTAAACATCTAGTTACATATTTTTATTTTAATATGAAATGATGTAAAGTTAGACAAGTTAATGTATTATACAAGTTAGTATGGTGTAGTACTTGTATGTGTAAGAGTAGTATGGTAGTTGATAGAATAGTTGGTAGAAAATATCTTTTACTAATAGTTACATATTTTTAGTTTAATGTCTAACTATGAAACGATGTAAAGTTAGACAAGTTAGTTAATTATACAAGTTAGTATGGTGTAGTACTTGTATGTGTAAGAGTAGTAAGGTAGTTGATAGAATAGTTGGTAGAAAATATCTTTGACTATCTGTACAAGTTTGGCTATATGTAGAGCCAAGATATATGAAAAATGTAGAAGGAAATGTTCAATGAAATGATGAATGATATTATAGAATTTATGCATTTTCCACTGTAATTTTACAAAATCAACAGAGTATATGTTTGAAATGTTCAATATCTGGTTACTTCAATAACCGATATATTTTAACATGTTTTTGTTCCTCCTTCACATCCTCTCAATCAATAAAAATAAGTTTGAATATTAGAGATTTTTCAAAGAGCTTTTGAATCATAAAATTCCAACATGGTATCAGAGCTTAAACGGATCTTAGACTGGCTGAAAAGAAGCTAGGAAAACTAAAGAAACTGGTAAGAAATCCATACCGGTAAGTACTGGAGATTTTTAAAAAAACTAGTAAGCCTCTGTCCAATACGGTAAGGAACCTGCAATACAGGTAAGCTTCACGCAAATCCGGTAAGATGTGTAAAAATCGATAAGTTGAGTAAAATCCAGTAAGTTGAGTAAAAATCGGTAAGTTGTGTGCAATACCGGTAAGCTCAATGTAAATCCGGTAATTTCAAAAATCTCAGTAGCAACTTCATCAAATTAACAAGAAATTAAAAGAAAAGATGCAAATGGAAAGTTTCTTTGTATGTGGTTGATCCTAGGCTAAAAGAGTTGACAACTACGATAGAGAATGCAATCAAGAGAGCTGGATCAAATGGAAAATAAAAAAGACCTCAAGCTTGTATTCACAAAAACAAAAATGGCCTAAAGAAGAATTTTTTTGATGGTTACAACAATATGTCAAGGAGTGTTAGAGTTGTAACATTTTTGTTGTCACATAACTATATTATTTTTGGTTACACATCTAGTTACATATTTTAATTTTAATGTCTAACTATGAAATGATGTAAAAGTTAGACAAGTTAGTGTATTATACAAGTTAGTATGGTGTCGTACTTGTATGTGTAAGAGTAGCATGGTAGTTGATAGAATAGTTGGTAGAAAGTTTTTGTATCAAATCATGGCTAAAATGTTCAATGAAATGATGAATGATTTTATAGAATCATTCCTTTGAAATGTTCAATATCCGGTTACTTCAATAACCGGTATATTTTAACATGTTTTTGTTCCTCCTTCACATCCTCTCAATCAATAAAACTATGTTTGAATATTAGAGCTTTTTCAAAGAGCTTTTGAATCATAAAATTCCAACAAATATACATTATGCCTTTTTTATTATTATTTTACAATATTTTTAGTAATTGGCAAAGAAATTCTTTACTGGGCCACACTCATTATTTCAAGTTGTTTGATCGTTCGCTTCTGATTTGAATTTATACCTCCAAACTAAGCAAAATAAATCATAATTTACACATAAATGTACCCAAGTGTTCCATTTACAAACATAAAAAACGACAGAAAATCTGGGATGTGCAAGTTCAATGTTATAAAGAATGATTACCTCATCCACTTACTCAATTGATTTAATAAAATTTAAAACCAATTTCTTAGTTTTTCAAAGCTTTTCTTCTGGATAATTTTTCAGCCGCAAGCCAATTTCAAGATACTCGTCAACCTTTCTTTCCTCTTCTTGCCGCCTCTTGTACAGTTCTTTCGTCTTTTCCCTTTGCTTAGCTTGCCATTCCTACCTAACATAAAGGAAGAAGATATGTTCGATTTGGGTGGTGAAACCTAAGACTGAGGAGAAAAGAAGAAGATAGGTTTGATTTGAGAATGGAGATATAACCAAATCCCATTTTCAATTTGAGGTTAAATGGTTTTGACGTGAATAAATCTTCAATTCCTTCTTTAATTTGGCTTTTTACAGGCAGGATAAAATGGTCTTATTACACTTTTTAAATAATTAAATTTCATTTTATTTTTGAGAACTTGATCAAAAGCCTGTTGGACAAAAAGAGATTGAAGGGTGGCCATTTGAACTCATTCCCCTTTATTTCTTGCATTTCTTGATTAAATTTTGCATACCCATTGCATTATTTGATTGATTGGTCATCAATTAGATAATTAGTTGATTGTTGTAGTGTTAGGAGACTCACAATAAGTTTAGAATGCGGCAAAATTAATATATGTGCAATAGATGTTAGAAATAACATTTATGATGTGTGCAATCATATAGATAATCTAAACTTTAACGTATTCTAATCATTCGAATTCGGATTAGGAATAGATTTGGGTCGTCCTTAGGATATATTTAATTTGTCTTGGAAAAGAAAATTATATATCACAGTTTTATCAATTATCAAAAAGCATGAATGGAACTAGATTACAAATCAAGAATTGAAATAGCTAACAACATGCGGATTCAAGATCCAATACAATTATCCATAAATTGATAAAAACAACATTTTTACCGCCTTCTTAGATTAATTTAAGATAAAACAAAATCACTCTTTTTTATTTACATAATTCGAATCACATAAAATAAACTTGAATTGAATTTATTCTCTGTGAGACGATACTCTTAACTCATCAATTATATTACTTGTTAATGATTCCATACACTTGCGGGTTTCTCAATTCTCAAATATGATCAATCAGAGGTAACATTATCAGAAGATTTTATGGTACATCTACCGTTGCATGTGCCGAAACCAGGGACGTTTTATCCCAGGAGGAAATCTGAAATCACTTAACACAAAATTCCCATGATGCTATTCAAATCAAAATGGTCGAAGTTAATTCTCAGCTAAAAGATGTATTGAAAACAGGAAACTTGAATCGTGCACGGAAATTGTTCGATGAAATTCTTTACAAAAATGAAATCTCATGGACAACCATGATTCCAGCTTTGTGAATGCGTTTGATTTGTCTGAACTCTGAAGCATTGTCTTTGTTTTCCAAAATGTGGGTCGACCCGCATCTCAAAATGGACCTTCATACTTAGCCTTACACTCAAGGCTTGTAGGCTGAATATAAATGTGAAATATGGGGAAATATTGCATGTATTTTCAGTGAAAATTGGTTTAGTAAACTTTGTTTTTGTGGGGAGGGCGATTCTTGATATGTATATGAAGAATGAGAGTGTTTGGGAGGGTTGTAGAATCTTTGATGAGATGCCATTGAAGAATGTAGTTTCTTGGATTGTTATTATTACGGGGCTTGTTCCCACCGGTTATAACAAGGAGGCATTGATCTATTATGGTGAAATGTGGAGAGACGGTGTTGAATATGATTCCTATTCTTTAGCTATTGCATTGAAAGCATGTGCTAATATGAGATATTTGAAGTTCGGGAAGGAAATTTACGCTCAAGCCATGAAGAATGGAATAGATGTGACCTCATACGTGGCCAATAGTCATGCTACCATTTACAATAAGTGTGAGAGAGTGCAAAGTGGTTTGTTCTTATTTCAAAGCATGAATAAGCAGAATGTGATTTCATGGACGACTATAATTACATCATAGATCCAGATGGGCCAAGAGAAGCAGAATATTGATGCGTTTCTGCATATAAGAGAGTCAAATATATGTCCTAATGAGTATACTTATGCAGCAGTGATTTTCGGTGTTGCCAATGTTGCAAGACTTAAATGGTGTTAAACAAATCCATGTTTATGTTTTGCACATAGGTCTTATAGACTCGTTATCTATGGCGAATTCTATGATGACAATGTATTCAAAATGTGGATACTGTGAGTAAGCCTCAATAGTCTTCAATAGAGACATCATTTCTTAGAGTACTATTATTGCTGGGTATGCTCAAGGAGGTTTTGCAGATAATCTTTCTAGTGGGTAGAGTATATGTGGAAGTATGGCAATTCTCGATCAGGGTAAGCAGCTTCATGCTTATGTCCTTACGATTGGTTTAGATAAAAGAGCTATGATACGAAGTGCTCTGATCAATATGTATTCAAAATGTGGGAGCATAGGAGATGCATCTAAAATACTTAAAGTAGCAGAGTTGGTGATATTGTATTATGGACAGCCATGATCAACGGATATGCTGAACATGGATATAGTCAAGAAGCAATTAATTTATTTGAGAAAATTCTCATTGTTGGTTTGGGACCAGACTCTATTACATTTATTGGTGTCCTTAATGCTTGTAGTCATGTTGGAATTGTTGACCTTGGTTTTCAGTATTTTGATTCAATGACTAATAAGTACAAGATAAGTCCTACTAAAGAACATTATGGTTGCATGATTGATCTTCTATGTTGAGTTGGACAGTTGCTCGAAGTAGAAAAAATGATAAGAAACATGCTATATGAACTGGACGATGTTGTATGGTCAACTCTGTTAAGAGCTAGTAGAGTAATGAAGATGTCGAATGTGGAAAGCATACCGCAGAGCAGATATTTAAACTGGATCCAAATTGTACTGATACCCATATAACCTTGGCTAATATTTATTCTTCAAGAGGGAAGTGGAATGAAGCAGCAGACATGAGGAAATTGATGAGATCAAAAGGTGTTATCAAAGAACTTGGTTGGTCTAGGATTAAGGTCAAAAATCAGATTTTTGCGGTCGTTGCTGGTGATAGATTGCATCCAGAGTGCGAAGAAATATGTAATATCTTGAAGTTGGCAGCATTTAGAGCATATCTTGCTGTGTAGGAAGTTGCGTTATTCCTGTATGATGCAGAAGATTAATAGATGATTATTGTCACTTTCGCACTTTTTTAAAAGCAGCATCTTTCAACATGAAAACTGTTGCATACATGATAACTCTTTTCCATTTGGACTAGTGTGGGAAAGTCGCACAGCTATATGGGAAGGAAGATTCAGTGTCATATTTAGACTCGAGAACTGCAATCTACCCACTATCAACAAATTTTATTTTAGGTCAAATTCATCATCAGGGATGATCATTGATTGGAAATGTTGCTTCGAGATGATGCAGCTTAACAGATGTCAAGCAAACAAATGGAAGGACATTTAAGTTGTTTTTTCAACAATGTCAAATTGATGCATAGTTCGGTGGTGTACTGGTGGTTTTAGTACAGTGGCAACAAGGCATGACAAAGCATGAAGACATTTTCCTTGAAAGAGGATACATTGTTGGAGTGAATGTATTAGACTTTTAGCATTGATACTTTTGTTGTCATTATCCTATGTTTTTTATGTACAAAATCCTAGCTTAAGTTGCATTTTATAAGCTTAGTAAAGTATGGTCTTGCAGTGATATTATAGGCTGTCATATGTGTAAGGTGGTAGTAGGTAGAAAGAGTGGTTGGTTAGACACTTTTGTGATGTAAAAGAATGATGGTTGCTATATATATTTTTAGTCGGTTTCTTGCTCTGTAATGTATGAATGAAAGTTGATATTTTCTTCCTCCTAGAGTTCAAAACAACAACAGTGGTATCAGAGCTCTTTTTGATCTTTGAAGGGAGTGGAGCTGAAAAACTGAGCAAATCCGGTGAAAGTTGTAGAAACTGGTAAGCACTACACAAATCTGGTAAGAATTGCTAAATCTGTTAAGCTCTGCACTAATCCAATAAAGCTCTTACACAAAATCGGTAAGTGTAAGCAAAACCGGTAAGGAACTTGGAAATATGGTAAGCTTTGAAAAATCGGTAAGTGTATACAAATCCGGTAAGTTGTGTAAAAATCGGTAAGCTTTGTGAAAATCCGGTAAGTTCAGCAAGAAATGGCTTCAAGTGGTTTCTCTGCTCCTTTACCTTCAGCATTTATAAGAGAAAACTATGATTTCTGGACTGCAAAGATGAAAGCATATCTGAAGGCATATGACCTCTGGGAGATCACAGAAACTACGGCTGAACCTCCTCCATTGAGAGCAAATCCTACCACTGCACAACTGAAACAACATAGTGAGGAAGTTGCTAAGAAGTTTAAGGCTCTTTCCTGTATCCAATCAGTTGTCTCAGATGCTATCTTCACTAGGATTATAACCTGTGAGACAGCAAAGGAAGCTTGGGACAGATTAAAAGAGGAATTTCGAAGCAATGAGAGAACCAGGCAAATGCAGGTCTTGAATCTGAGAAGGGAGTTTGAAACTCTAAAAATGAAGGATTCAGAATCTATTAAGGAGTTCTCTGATAGGTTGATGAAGGTGGTGAATCAAATCAGCTTGTTAAGTGATGATTTGCCAAATAAAAGGGTAATGGAGAAGGTTTTGATCAGCTTGCCAGAAAAGTTTGAAGCTAAAATATCCTCACTTGAAAATTCCAGGGATTTGTCTGTTATCTTCTTATCTGAACTGGTTAATGCTCTTCAAGCCACAGAGCAGAGGAGATTAATAAGGCAAGAGGAACAAGTTGAAGGTGCCTTATTTGTTAAGGGAATGCACAAAGCAAAAACGAGCTATGTAGTTAAGAAACCAACTAATGAGAAAAAGGAACCTGAGAACCAAAAAGGAGTTGGTAAAGGAGGAATATATCCACCTTGTCCACATTGCAAGAAGAATGGACATTTACCAAAATGGTGTTGGTTCAAGCCAGGTGTGCAAAGTAGGGCCTGCAAGCAATTTGGCCATATAGAGAAAGTTTGTAAAAATCAGAAAGAGATGCAGGAACCACAGCAAGCCCAAGTTGCAGAGAATCACCAGCAGGAAGAACACTTGTTCACAGCTTTGAACTTAAAGGTCTGCAGCAGTGATGAAGCTTGGTTATTGGATAGTGGCTGCACACATCATATGACCTCCAATCCTAACATCTTTGTTGAGTTGAATGATGTATATAGATCAATAGTTAAAGTGGGGAATGGAGAGTTTGTTGAAGTCAAGAGTGTTGGTGAAATCTCTGTAGAAACTTCTATAGGTACCAAGTATATATCTGATGTTTTATATGTTCCAAACATTTATCAAAATTTAATAAGTGTTGGT
>CAIGRN010127852.1:0-18824 GCA_903798345.1 Fraxinus anomala
AAGCCATTCTGGCATTTTTACATATCACACAAATGGGTGGCGGGCTCCATTTCTTATAATAATGTTTTATTCTCATGGAGTAAGCCTCATGTGAGTATTCTGGCATTTTTACACATGAAATAGTTCCGTACAAGTGGTTTAATCCTTATATGTTAATTATAGTGTGATACTATTTAGTACTAATCATGATGTGTACAAAATAGGTTGATAAATTTGGTTTATAAAATATGTGATGGCGACAACTAGATCAATTATTTTAAAAATAGTTTTTGAATTTGTCAACAAATTTTGTAAATAAAATTTGTACAACTAGATTAATTAATTTAGTACTGTTGATATTTAACGCCAATTTAAATGACAGCATCAATAACATTAAATTACAGACTCGATTAAATATAATGAATTTATGGCTTATTTAATAATTAATATGATCTATGATACGTTGACATTTAGACTACAGTTCAACCCCTTGTGCCAAATAGCATTATTCTAAATTATATTGACTTTGTGACATATTTTTATTTATTTATATGGATTTTAAAGAAATCTGATGGAAATTATTTAAATTTTCTCATACAAACTGTATCTAAAAAGGTATAGAGTGCGGAATTAAATAGTCCCAAGTGGTCAAATATTTGTTATAAAACTTTATTTTTTAGTAATTCGAATTCATTTTCTCAATAAAGGTTAGACAATGGAACTTGAACTCAAAATATTTACTTACTTTATCTAACAATAAAGTAATTATTTATTTATATTTGTTAGTCGAAATTTGTGATACCAAAGAAACAACAATAATAACAAATGGTAAGAAACATGAATACTTTACGGTCAAAATCTTAAGAGGTTTGACGACCACTTTTAATGTTTAATCCTTCAAATATGAAAATGATGCGAGTTTTGGAAATAATGGTTGGCGTGATCAAATTCTCAAGAACAATTCAATGAAAGGTTACAGCCAGAGAAATGCACCACATATTACTGAGATAATATACTAAACAAAAAATGTTGTAACGCCCTCAAATTCACAAACATAATCCAATGAAAGGTTACAGCCTGAGAAATGCTCCAAGCATTGATAATACCCAAAACAAACTCCAAGAACCATAAACCCTTCAAATAATCCACAAGAGAACCCAAACTTTTAGTTACTGTTCAGAAGGCCATAATCTCTTCTAATACATCATTTACATAAATATCACTTTGAGATTCAAAGAAAATATCAGAAGAAGAGCTTGAAGGATCAATAGAGAGAAACCAGCTTTTGTATTTTTCCTCTTTATAGTCTAAAATATAGAGAAAAATAATCACTTCTGTAGCTGAAACAGAGAAAATATAGCCCCTTGTTCGTCTTGGATTAAAATTATATTTTTAGTTGTTTTCGATAAAAGTTATTGAAACATGTAGTTGAAAAGTTGATAAAAGTTGTGGATCCATGAAATGTATGATTAAAAATGAATTTGAAAAATGAGGCCCAAATATGGACATAATCTCTTCAACGTTGAACGTGCGTTGCACATTATTATAAAATGCTTTATGAGTGAGGTAAAAATAATATTTGAATATGCGTGAATGTTAACTAGCCATTGTTATATTTAAATTTAAATTAAAGTCAATGATTAATTTTAACTACATATTTCATAGGTTTCACAACTTTTCAACTACACATTCCATCGATTTTTATCAAAATCTATTAAAAAATTGATTTTAATACCCACCAAACAAGGACTTAATTTATAATTAATACCGGAGAATATATACGTGATAATAAATGTTCAATCAATTATTTAATTTCTAATTAAATAAAATCTGATATTAATTAGCATACATAGACGCGAATAATGGAATGCTTTCTTGAACGAACTTATAATTATAACAACACTAAAATGTATAGATGAAGATGAATATTAATTCAATGAATGTGAATATTAATTAATTGAAAATTATTAATAAGAATTCATACATTAATGAAATCACAAAAGTGAAATGAATATGTCAAATGTACATGTACATTAATGATAACTAAATGGTTAAATAAATTAAATACATATTCAAAAAGAAAAGTAAGATATTATTGAAATAATTAAATTATAGCCCCTGTTTGAAACCCATTATTTTCTCATTCTATTTCTCATTTTTTTTCTCTTTCTTCATTTCAACCACATATTCTATCAATAAAATAATATTACACATAAAGGGTTTTTTAGAGGAATGAAATTAAGCACACAATCTTCCATCAATCACTATTCCAAAAATAATTTTCACCCAAAATGGGTGTCAAACAGGGGCATAGTAAGTTTTTTTCCTGTTTGGAACCCATTCTCATTCTTATTTCTTTTCTCTTTCTTCATTTCAACCACACATTCCTCAAATAAAATAATATTACACACAAATCTAAAACTTTTCATCATTTTTCCACTACACATTTTTCCATCAATTACTATTCCAAAAATTCTATTATCTTTAAAATGGGTTTCAAACACATAATAGTTTTAGCACTAACAAAATTCAAAGCATGAGAGCATTTTTGTAAATGATCAAACCAAGCTCGAGGAGTTTGCTTCAAGCCATACCATGCATGATTTGCAACAAAACGTGGACGAGCAGGATCAATATATCCTCTTTTCGAACCATGAAAACGAACTCTTCTAAATGGCTATTCATAAATGCATTATTAACATCTAGCTGTTTTGACCTTTTATACTTCTGATAACTGCAATAGTAAAAATAATTGTTATGATTGAAGGTTTAACGACCGGACTAAAGGTCTAGAAAATCAAGACCAGGGTTTGATGAAACTCCTTTGCAACTACACGAGCTATGTATCTTGGATAGAGCCATCAGTAGGGGGCAAATTCAAGATCGGACTAAAAAAAATTTTTAAGCTAGGATAATATGTAAAAAATAAATAAAAAATTTACATATAAATTTTTTTTTTAAAATTTTTACTTCTAAAAAAATTATTTTACCCTAAAAAAATTGAATTGGTCTTGGGGGGACTGGGCTGGAACCCAGCCCAATCCCCCTTAAGTCCGCCCCTGATCAGGATTAACTTGAGCTTGAAAACCATTTATTCCCAGCAGCATTGTAATATGGAACAAGTTACTTCAAGAAATTAAACTCTTCATGCATAGCTTGTAGCAATCCGCATGAGTGCTTTAAGATTATGCATCTAGGTGAGCCAGTAGGGTTGCGTGGCCTTGGCTCGCGAGTTGATATGACAAGCCAACTTGTGCTAGTTGCTCGTTGGCTGGACGATGATTTAGGTGCTCGGCTCGTACTATTCCCACCAAGTCGAGTCGAGCCACTCGATTTGTTTGAGGGGCGAGTCACTTAATATCTACACGAGTTCCTTACTTATCTAAATCTGATTTTTATATATGAACTTAAGTTTATAACTTTAAATTGGCTGGAGAATGAGAATCTCACTTTTGAAGGAGGAATATCCAAAATCACACTAATTGATCTGAAATGTAATTTATTTATTTTTTCATGCGTTTGAGCTCCCTTTGTATCTTTTATAAGAAAAAATATCTAAATCTGATTTTTATATATGAACTTAAGTTTACAACTTTAAATTGGTTGGAGAATAAGAATCTCACTTTTGAAGGATGAATATCCAAAATCACACTAATTGATCCAAAATCTAATTTATTTATTTTTTCACGCGTTTGAGCTCTCTTTGTATCTTTGAATCATGATATCGTACAAATAATATAGTTTGGCAACATTACATTTTACGATTTCAAAAAATAAAAGAATTTAAATCAATAGCTCGAGTTTTGACTATACAAACACTGTCAATTATTATTGGGAAGTATGATTGAACAAATAGCATTGCATCTTTTACAAGAACTATCACTGAAAAGACGAGAAGAAAAATCTCCAAAATGAGAATCCAGTCTTGCTTTACGTGGAGCCGCACATATCCAATAACTGCCACAAAAAGATATTCCGAAAGCAGTTTTTTTAACGAATATAGATAAGATATTCCACTCCATTGAAGAAGGGGGCTATTATTACCATGCGACCTGCCAATGTCCATCATCGGTGCACTCTACCCCTCTCTCTTTTCAATCACCTCCGCCATTTCCATCCTCTTTCCAAATCCCTCATCTCTCTAAAACCCCCTAAATCTTCGTCTATAATCAACACCAGAACTAAAATCCGCAGTTCTTCCATTGTAATTGTTAAGCCTGCAATCAAGGCTCCGGCTATGAGATTCTACAATCTTGTCCCAGTCAACGCCGTTGCTTCGGAGGACGGTGGTGGGTCAAATGGTGCAAGAGCTTCTCCAGTTGAAGATGAAGGTATCATGTTAGTTCTATGCATTGAAAAATATGGATTGTTATAAATATATATGGCTTCATTCTTTTGATGAATTTTTGGATTTGAAGTAGACGAAGTTTCACTAGAAGTCCTTTAGGCCATGGAGCGTTTTATTATTATTGGTAATACTTTCTCAAAGCGTGTTTCCAACTGCTGGCAACTTGCTTTGGGAGGAGATGATGGAGTTTTGATTTGCATGGAATTTAAGTCTAGTGCAGAATTTATTAATCATATGGAAGAGTAGCCATTTGCTTCTTCTGCAACACTTGAAAACTTAAGAAAGTCTTCTGGTTAATTTTATTGGCGTGATTCTCCGTTTCCGTAAAATGCGCATCCCTCTTTGTTTTTTGATTGTCCACACCTGGTGGATCCATCAACAATGTGGCTGGATTTTTTGCAATGGGTTTCTATGTTATTAGGACTCCTGTTTATCTATCCAGGCTTTGGATTTTCTGTATTACATTTTAAGAATGTTTTCTATTTGATTTGCATTTCATGCCATCACACGTTTTCTACAGATCCACATTACCATGTACATCAGCAATCATCACTTTTTCAGAGTTTTGTGTAGATACCTCATGGTTCCTGTTTCTGTAATTGTGAAATTTAAGCTCGTATCAAATATAGAGTACATTATCTATGTGTTATCCACTCATGCACGTCGTTGGTGGTTATATTTCAACTTGATTTTTCTATTTCACGTGCTTGTAGATTCATCATTGGGCAATGGATATTGCCTTCCTCCACAAGATATTAGAGATATTGTTGACGCTTCACCCCTTCCAGCGCTATCATTCTCTCCACACAGGGATAAAATATTATTTCTCAAGAGGAGATCTTTACCTCCTTTATCAGAATTAGCAAGGCCAGAGGAGAAACTTGCTGGTGTTCGAATTGATGGAAAATGCAATTGCCGAAGTCGCATGTGAGTAAGACAAAGTTCTTATATTTTATTTTCTTTCAATACCTTTTTTTGCCTCGTGGTCATATATTCAGATTTGTGTCGATTGAGTCACTGATGCCAATTGATGTATCTCCATGTTTTACTAAGGACACCAATAGGTGAATTTTATAATTGTCCCTTCAATTGTTTTATTATGACTATTAAGATTTGAAGTGTTATCTTAAAATGTCAACCTTATTAAGAGGGGTAGTCAAAATCCTTATATGGTGGTCTATATTTCGATAACTGGCCGATGTAGAAATTATCCTATAACATGCCCTGTAAGATGATCGCTCATTTGCGCATACCAATCTTGAAATTCGTGTACTCGTATTTTGAGCCTTTATTGGATCAATTTGTTCGTGACTCTGATACCAATTAAGACTCAGGGTTCTATCTTAAACGGTCAACTTTATTAAGAGAAATAGTCAAAACTCTTATATGTTGATCTATATTTCGGTAATTAGCCGATGTGAAATTTATCCCTTATCATGAATCAACAATATGATTGACTTGGGACTTTGCAAGTTGTGTTTTTTGTTTCTTATGACCTTATAAAAAATGTTAAACCTTTTTATTTTCAGGTCATACTATACTGGTATAGGGATCCACCAGTTAATGGATGATTGTACTCTAGGCCCAGAGAAGGAGATACACGATCTTCCAGATGGTGCTAAAATTAATTTTGTTACCTGGTAAGACCTAAGATTTGAGCTCTCTCTATATCTTATTTCATAGGAATCCCTTTGACATTATTTCATGCACGTTGATATTTGCAATAGTATACTTGGAATAAATACTTAAAGTTGGAGAAGATTAGGGAATCCGATGCCTCAAAATACTATATTATAGGACATTTCATTATTAATGACGTATTAGCATGTAACCCTTTGTTCATTTTCTTAGCATACAGGCTACAATTTTTTCTTATCTTTGGCAGATAAATAGGAAAAAGTTCTGACATAAAACCAATTGCTTGAAAGTGTCATCCTCATAAATATTAGAAGGCGGCGAGTTAATGTGGTTAGTCGAGGTCTCGTCTACATTTACATGATATTCTGTTTGATTGGTTATTGTGTATTAAGTTTCGTTCTTCAAGATATTAATGTAAAACTACTTCAACTAGGTTTCTAGACAACAAATTGATAAGCTTTATTACATGTTTGTTAGGGAGGATTAAATAGCTCTGGATTGCACTAAGGTAGAAAAAGAAGCTAAATGTCGTTCATTACATTGTTTAATCCTATCCATCATGTTTATCAAACATGTACTAAAAAGATGAAATTATCCCAGCGTAAACTTCATTCTCTATATTTCATTTTTTCTGATTTGTTGGTGTGGTTTTTACTCTGTGAGCATTAACCATTTATTCCACTTATTACAGTAAATAAATTTGATAAAACTCTTAATGAAATGCAAATCTTTTGCCACTAAAGTAATAATTACAAGTTCATAATTATTAAATTTTATACATTTCAAACATGTTGGGACGATATATACTGTCTCTCATGGCGCAGTGCACTGCAATAGGTTGCTCTGGTGTTTTCTGCTTGTTAATTTTGGAAAGAATCTCAATGTTGAAGGATCTTAACGATATTATTCTCAAATGTAATTTCTCATTATTTTCATGTTTGTAGGGCATTTACTTAATCGATAAAATTTGAATGTCTAGATAAGATATCATTTTATTTGTCTTTCGACTAGCCCGTGATTGCACTTTTTAAACTCTTTTTTAGAAGGAAGTTTTTTTATGGGCTTACATCTTACTGAACACAATGAAAACACAGCAAGGAATGCTCATGAATGCAGATATATAATTAGTGTAGAGAAAGTGCATTTCCTAGTAAAGTAAATGTACGAACACAAGATTTGTTTAGCGCTGATTTTATATGACAGAAAATGTTGAGCTATAAGTACTTATTTGCTGCAAATTATCTTGATCATTCTATAACTCATCTTTTTGTCCTACTAGGTCAAATGATGGTCTGCACCTATCCTTTAGTGTTCGAATTGATGAGGTACGTGGCTTCATTTGGTTATCTTGCTGCCAGTTGTATAACAATATGTAACATTAATATAGCTAGCTTGGTGTCAATATGATACCATGTTGATTCACCTTAAATTTCCGACTTCACTTGCTAGAATGACCCACGCTTCGTCTATGACCTTAGGTCAAGACGCATGTTTGTACTCGATGCAAGTGCACTACTTTTAAAATTTTTATACGACCTCTTGCTTTTATCTTAAACAGGAGGATGGTAGTGGTAGCATGCTAAGAGTATGGGTTGCGGACGTGGAAACAGGGAAAGCTAGGCCACTCTTCGAGTCGTCCGATATGTTCCTAAATGCGATTTTTGAGAAGTATGTTTAATTTCTTTCAAAGGTTTGTAAATATCATTATGATTATAATTTATATTAACATCTATCTTATCTATGCTTCTCAGCTTTGTTTGGTTAAACAACTCAACCCTATTGGTTTGCACCATTCCTTTATCTCGTGGAGACCCCCCAAAGAAACCTATGATTCCCTTGGGTCCTAAAATACAATCTAATGAACAAAAGGACATTATTCAAGCCAGAACCTACCAGGATCTTCTCAAAGATGAATATGATGAAAGCTTATTTGAGTACTATGCCACTTCACAACTGGTTTTGGTATCTCTAGATGGGACGGTAAAGCAGGTTGGACCACCAGCTATATATACATCTCTGAATCCTTCTCCAGATGAGAAATACATTTTGGTTACTTCAATTCACAGACCATATTCATTTATTGTACCATGTGGACGATTTCCTAAAAAAGTTGACATTTGGTCAAGTGATGGGAAATTTGTTAGAGAACTTTGTGATTTACCCCTTGCTGAGGACATTCCCATTACACACAATAGTGTTCGTAGAGGGATGCGTTCAATCAACTGGAGAGCAGATAAGCCTTCTACACTTGTCTGGTATGTACCTTGGTACATCATCTTGTTCTCTTGTGCAATTTGGCAAATGTTGTTCAAAATGACAATGATTACTTGCCTCATTATGTACGCTTGACACTTTGCTAATCGAATTTTTGTCCTGAATTACAAATAGGGTTGAGACACAAGATGGTGGTGATGCCAAAGTAGAAGTCTCTCCACGCGATATAGTTTATACACAGCCTGCTGAGTCACTTGGTATTGAACAACCAGCAGTTCTGCATAAGCTTGATTTGCGCTATGGGTATGAATACAAGCTGTCCCACTAACTGTCCAGTGATTTGTCGGATCATCTAGGTTATGCCCACTAGAATATTTTACATCCTATCATTATTCTCTAAGTTTCATCATTTTTTGAGGCTTGCCAATAGGATATCTGCTTCAGTCAGTTTCATGGCTGCTTACTAATTGCATACATGTTTTATGACATTCTCAAAGATTTGTTGTCTTACATTTACACCATTGTCGTATTCATTTGACAACATATCTTATAGTTGATCCTACAGTTGGATATAGCTTTGAGTGAGTATAGTCATTGCTTCATAATTTAACATCTTTCAGCTGGAACTACTTTGGCTTGTGAGATCGTGTTCTTTGTACCTATATCTTGCAAGTCATTGTCATGCACTCTTAAGGAGCAAACCACTTTCCTGGATGGAATAATGACTGAACAACTATATCAAGAATATGTTTGGGAGAATCTGCATTGTATGGAGTAGTGGAGTATTCATGAACATATGTTAGATCTAATGAAAATTCAAATATTTGTCTTTGGTAGCCATGACTTAAATTTGAAATAGTAACACAATATTTACATGTCCAATATTGCGGTTTAATATTTCTGACTCCTTACTCCTTTTCACAGAGGGATATCTTGGTGTGATGATTCACTAGCATTAGTTTATGAATCTTGGTATAAAACGCGGAAAATAAGAACATGGATTATTTCACCTGGATCAGAGAGTGTGAGTCCCCGCATACTATTTGATCGGTCTTCTGAAGATGTTTATTCTGATCCTGGCTCTCCCATGCTGCGAAGGACTCCTGTTGGCACTTATGTGGTTGCAAAGATTAAGAAAGAAGGTGATCAAGGAACCTATCTGTTACTGAATGGAAGTGGTGCTACTCCACAAGGAAATATCCCATTTTTGGATTTATTTGACATGTAAGTTTGATATTATTTTTGTTTGTTATCGATAATTGGCAACTGGGTGATCTGACGTTAGTATTTTCAGAAATACAGGCAATAAAGAACGAATATGGGAGAGTGACAAGGAAAAGTATTATGAGACTGTTGTTACTCTGATGTCTGATCGTATCGTCGGGGAATTATATGTTGATCAGTTAAAAGTGCTGACTTCAAAAGAATCTAAAACTGAAAACACCCAGTATTTCATACTGAGTTGGCCAGAAAAGAAAGCATGCCAAATTACAAATTTCTCTCATCCTTACCCTCAGTTGTCTTCCTTGAAGAAAGAAATGGTCAAGTATGAGAGGAAGGATGGGGTACAACTTACTGCAACCCTATATCTTCCACCTGATTATGATTCTGCTAGAGATGGACCTCTTCCATGTCTGTTGTGGTCTTACCCTGGAGAGTTCAAAAGTAAAGATGCAGCTGGACAAGTCCGTGGTTCCCCAAATGAGTTTGCTGGCATTGGCTCGACATCTCCCCTTCTTTGGCTAGCAAGAAGGTGTGAATTTCTTCTCCCCTTTGTTTGGTTGAGATACTATCTTGCTTATGTTGCTAATCAATTAGCCCGAACTTGCAGGTTTGCCGTCTTATCTGGACCAACTATACCAATCATTGGTGAGGGTAATGAAGAGGCAAATGATAGGTATGATAATGCTTCCAAGGCCTCATATTGTTTTAATAAAAAAGTAAAAGATCTATGGTATTTTTTATTTAGATAAAACCGAAACTACTAAAAGATTTTTGCTTCTAATGAAGAGAGGAAAAAAAAAATTACAATTATGGGTGGTCTTCTGCCAACTGGATGCAGAAGAGTCAGAAATTTTAAGTTGTTCACTTGTTAGAAGAGTGATAGAGACTTGTATGAATCCCTATGCAATTAATACAGTAGAGAAGTAATTAAAGACATTCTGAGTTTATAAATCATTCAAGTGATGCCTATCACGAAGTAGAAACGTATTTGGAGAAAGCTTACAGTCTCTCCATTATTGAAATGGGCCCTTTCAGCATTAAAATTCAGATGTTGGAAAATGTTGAAAGATGAACGAAGAGGATGTGCTTGAGACATGTACACCTTTCGAAGATGATGCAATCAACTCACTTATACACGATTACCCTTTTTTTCCTCTTCTATTAATTGGTAGATAGAAGCAAAGCAGGATGCAGGATTAATTTTTCTTCTGTAGCTTCTTATTTGTTCATGTGTTGAGGGCTTGAAGTAACTTGAGACATCATACTACATTTTAGGTCCGCCAGTGGGTAGAACAATAGGTTTCCTCTAGTCTTTCCTCATCTTTTCCTGTTAGGTCTTTCATTTGTCCCGAAATCTACTTTCCTACTCTTTTGCATCATTAAATTCTGTTTATATAAAATAATTAAACTGGATGGTTAAATGGTTGTTGTTTTATGGTGCCTAGAATTTTAAGCTTCTCATTTTTTAATACCAAGGCTTATGTCCTATAAGTCTCCTCCATGAGAATTTAATATTGAATATCTCCTATGGCCTTATTTCATAGTTGATTATTGCACTGACTACTACAAGTATGTTGCTTTTTCACTCAAATCAATATCTAGGTCTTTTGACTTATCATGAACCATGTACTTAACTAATACTGGTTGTACAAGGTTTTAATTTTTCCATTTAGATGTGAAGTAATTTTTGTATGCATCAGGTATGTGGAGCAACTAGTTGGAAGTGCAGAGGCAGCAGTGGAGGAAGTGATCCGTCGGGGGGTAAGTTTTCCTGCTCTTTGCACATTATTACTCAATAGCATAATTTGGACACATAAGGATTGATTTTGGAGTTGCTTTCTAAAGGTGGCTCATCCAAACAAAATTGCCATTGGTGGTCATTCCTATGGGGCTTTCATGACTGCGAATCTCCTAGCTCACGCCCCTCATCTTTTCTGTTGCGGAATTGCACGCTCAGGAGCATATAACAGAACACTTACACCTTTCGGGTTTCAGGAAAAAATATTACCCCCTCACCCCTTTTCTTTTCCTAATAGTTTTGGCTTTTTACATTATTAATATTGGGGGATTAATATATAAATATTGTGTGAGACTCTCTTTTTATTCCGTAGGCGCTCTTTTTTTGCATGGTTTGGCAATTCTCCAACTGTTTTTTTCTACAGAACGAAGATAGGACACTTTGGGAGGCTACTTCTACGTATGTTGAGATGAGCCCTTTCATGTCAGCTAATAAAATTAAGAAGCCTCTCTTGCTTATCCATGGAGAAGAAGATAACAATACTGGAACCTTGACAATGCAGGTCGGAACCTGTTTATTTTAATTTAGACTTTTAAAAAAAAATGAAACGCTATGATTCTCAGTCCCCCCTCTCTAACTCATCTAAACTTGTGGACAGTTTTGACGTTTATGCCATGAATGCTTAGCTGCTTTCTTATCCTTGGAACATTATCTTCTTTGTCCAAACGATATTTATTTATGTGACCTGTGATTGTTTATAATGGTGCAGTCCGATCGCTTCTTTAATGCTTTGAAAGGTCACGGTGCACTTTGTCGCCTGGTTATTCTTCCCTTTGAGAGTCATGGGTATGCAGCACGAGAGAGTGTCATGCATGTTCTCTGGGAGACTGACAGGTGGCTACAAAAGTACTGCGTAGCAAATTCATCTGAAGCAAGTGCAAATTTGGATGCACTTAGATGATGCAAGCACAGGCACAGTAGATACAGATAGCAAAGCTGTCAGCGCAGCTGGGGGAGTTCCAGAATGGGCAGATGACAAAATTGATATATTTCGCTGACCCCATAGGTCTTCATTGTGGTAATAACCTCATCTTTCACTATCATGTTTTGTTCATCTTTTAAATAACTTTTTGTTTCCGAAAATGTTTGGATAACTGACTTTTACTTATTTTAAAATAGAAAATGTCACTTAATTTTTGGAAGTAACTTCTACCTCCTAGCAAAATAAGTAACTTATTTTAACTCTGACTAGTAAAAAAATTATATATTTGAAAACTTATTTACTTATAAGTTGACTTTTTAAGCTTTGCACTACATGCTTAATATTTACTAAAGGAACGAACTCAAAGAAGTCATTACATGGAAGTGCAGAATCAATCCCCTGTGTGTGCATGGGTCCATTCTTCTGCTTCTATCTATGAAGATAAATGAAATCAAAATATATGCCAGTACTCCATAGAGACTATTATTTCTAATGATTTGATGCCACATGCTATTGTTGAGATCATTTCTATATATTGGAGCCGGGTACACATTGATTTGACAAAGTTAGCTACAAAATCTACAAAACTAAAAGGGACATGCCCAGTCTTAATACTTGTATTAATTGGCGATTCCTTTTGTCATCACTTCAATATTATTAGGTTCTCATGGTCATCTCATTTCTTCTGAATCAAGGAGGAAAACTGGCTTTTTGGACGCGTTTGGTGTCATCTACAGCAAAGAGTCCCTGCATCATACGTTGTACTTGGATTTTGGTTATTTTACTTTACATTTACAAGTGAGTAGCATCTCCTGCATGTGTAACTTTTTTTGCCAAAAACAAAATGGAAAAGAAAAGTATAATGTTACCAACGGGATCTGCTAAGTTGTTGACTAAAGTTGCTTCTTCATAGTTCTAGCCATTGCACCACTTCTTTTGGTTGCACCATTCATGCCTTTTGAATTGCCGCCAATAAGATTCTTTAAGAAGGTTTCACTTCCATCACTTAGAGATACGGTATGTTTGTTAAGTCAGACATTATTAAGGAAGGAAAATAAGTTAGAATCTTGTCTATTGTACTACGTGCCCATAGGTATACTGTATAGGATCAGAACGTATTTTCATTTTCACCCAATCCATCTTAGGTTTTTTTTTGTTTTTATTTTTTCCTGAATCTGTTACTGATATTTGATAAATAGTTAATGTTGCACTTTTTCTCATCCTCGAATTCTTATTTATATCTTCCTAACTCTGGTGCAGATATTACTAACAAAGGATGAAACTATAAGTTTTAAAGTTGATCACTGGGAGTCGACACAAGAGTCTCCTTCCGCGAACTTGTACGTTAAGTGAAGTAGATAAAGGTTCAAGACACCTTGTGCTGTTGTAAGTACTCAACAATTGGCACTCTTGCTTTCGTGCTCTCTCACCCTGATAAATATAATGGCTTATGGAGAGGATGCAATCAAGTTTATGCCAAAAAAATTGCAATCCTTGAAGCCATTTTTTATCATCTTTAAATTACATTCAACATAGCATGTGCAAATGCTCTACAAGTATTTGTACTATGGTAATGGTACTTTTGATGCATTGAAATGAATTTTTTGAGAAGGTACAATTCAAACCTTCACGTCGTTTGCTATGGATACTTGTACCCTCCTAAAAATCAAAATGGTTACTACCCAAATTAGACCTTTCACCACCTTAACCATTCCAATTGTAACAGTTATGTAATACAACCACCAACCCATAAAATCAGCCACCCCAACACTTATCATAAGCTTCCTTTTGATCTCCGCCACAACCACTATTGGCTCCACCTCATCCCTCAGCCTTCATCACCACATGCCGCCAAAGGTAAATGCCATAGCCACCTTTTCAACCTACGTCTCCTCCCTTGAACAACTGAAAACCGTATCATCCACCACCGGCTTCACCACATTCCTCGACCAAAACAGCATCGTCTCATGCAGTCCCAAAAGGAAAATCACTCTGCATAAAAGACTTCTCTTTTCGCCAAATTGTCAGTCTATTCTGGCAGCTACACTCTTTCAATCCCCAAACCGACACAAACTTGTAACGTGCAAAGAATAACCCATGCTGAGTACAGACCAGGCCGGGTCACTGGCTTGAGCGGTGGCCTTAAAAATGTGAATGTAGGTAAGAGCTGCAACACTAAGAAGAGAAACTAACAAATTGAGAATGGTTGGCTTGGTGTATAGAAAAGAGTGCATAAAATGGAAATAGGCTTTGTTGTGGGATTGTTATCCGAGACAGCTAAAAGATAGCGCGCGGTGGAGTCGAGCAAGGAGGAGAAATGATAGCGGAAGGAGGAGGCTGGTTGTGAGGATTTGAAAAGCATCCCCCCAATTTTTCTTCACAATTTGTTGACAATGTGTGTCTGATTTTGAGCCCGTTTACTTCTTCAATAGAAACTGTATACAAACAGCATAATATTGGCCCGCCTATATATATATATGTATGGTAGTAAATTTGAAGCCAGGCAAGCAGAAAAGGAGTGTAGAGTGGTTGCCACGACTTAATTGGTTGACATTGGGTTTGTGCATGCACATCACATAATATCACATCCATTTCTATGGGAAGTCATCCAATGATTTATACAAAAAACTAAGTTTCTTGTCGTCAAATGGGTTGAGGATAGCACATTGTTGCTTTCTTAGCGTAAAACTAAGAGGAATAAGGTAATGAGCTCGTACAATTAGAGAGATGTAAAGGCGGGTCGATTAGGATGGCTAGGCTCTTGCTTGATATGGCTTTTGAGTCATGTATTTTATCTTAGAAGAGCAATTTTGTTAATATTAGCAACCTGAACACTTGTATGTTGACAAATATTTAAAATGTCAGTGAAAGATTGTGGCTTGTTTGAGAACTTGAATCTGAATCTAATTATTCTATTCATTTAAGCTATAGAAAGGTCAAATTTTTGGTTTGAGTTTTTTTAGAAGAAGTGTTTTTTCTTTCTTTTTTCAAGAATATATCCAGACTAAGGCCCTTTTTGGTTCCGCTAAAAAAAAACTGATTAAAATCTAAGTGAAAGTAAATAATTAAATTTAATCACATATTTAAGTTATAGCTTTTAAACACTACAGTCCATCGACTTTTATTAAAATCTTCTAAAAATCAGATTTTTATTTAAACTAAACAAGGGTTAGGTGTAAGAGTTCCTGAATTGAATTGACTAATCATAATCAATTAATTAGACGTTAAGTACCTATTAAGCTTAGCCAAACATGGACATAGCATTTGTGCAAAATATAATTTTGCTAAACAGCTAGTAACACACATATATCATCACCCTTCAGAAAGTCCTCAAACCATTCATCGTTCAACTATTGTAATTGTACTATCAAAACTAGGTTACATGGCAACAATTTTAGTTCATCGTTGAACCTTCGAGCATCATATTCTTCTTCTTGCTTTTTACTGCAAACCCTAGTCTAAGCATTCACATATTTTCTAAGTCAAAAGTGTGGGTACGTGTCCGAAAACTCCCTCCAACATGTCAAAGAACAAAAGGAAGATGAGCCATGAACACGAAATAATTATGCCGTGTACAATTTAAGTGCGCTACATTTAACTCGTAGATGGTCCCCAAAGACAAAACAAAAAAAGATTGTTTTTCAAAAAATATTCTCTTAAAATATATAAGAAAAATGAAGGCCCAGCTGGCCCGATCAATGGACCGGTATAAAAAACCGGTCCCCCCCTATCCAATAGGGCACACACTCGACCTAATCCACTATAATTACTATAATGTAGTCCCTACAATTTCTTTAAATTTATATAGATTCCAATATATCATTTAACAAAGGAGAGACACACAACCAATTGGCATATTATACACGCTATAATAACTCCAGCAGTCGGTCCATTATTGCAAATGGACACCCCCACCCACCCACCTCTCTCAACCAACATGTATTGCAAGATAATTTGGCATGTTTCTAATGGGGAAAATATATGTATGTATCTATGTATGTAGGAAAAAGCTTAATTGCGTGTAGTGTGTCTATTATTTATTTTATTGTCAGAGTGAAAAGGAAAAGAGAAGGCAACTTGGTTGGTTTTGTCATCTCATTGCTCATCCTCTTCCCCTCTCTAATTCTTTAGATTCGTCTTCTGCAAAACTACAAAGAAAAACACAAGAAATATAACATGGTTGACAGTGGAAATTTGGAGTCCAAGATATCAAAAGAATTAAACCCAGGAGCTCAAGCATCCAAGAAAAGGTATTTTTTTTTCAGAGTTTTGAGAAATTAGTGGGTACTAAGATTACATTTATGGTTGTTTTGGTTAGCAAATTAGTTGTTTGTATTCTGAATTACTTAGAATTTTTCTTGAAATCAAGATGAAAAATTCCTAGATTTTCTATTTTTTGCTTAAAATTTCTCAGGAAGAATGTGGATCAGAAAATTGTGGTGGAAGTGAAAAAGCAAGAAAGTGATAAAAAACAAAGAAGTGAAGGGCCTCCTCCCGATTGTTGGTCTTGGAGAAAATATGGACAAAAACCTATCAAAGGATCTCCATATCCAAGGTTCATTTTCTTCATTTGATTTCATCCTATTACTAACTCGGTCCATTAAGGTCACGATATGATCAAGTACTTTCTGGGACGTCTGAGACCTTACGATCATGATATGATCAAGTGCATTCGGGTTGTCTAAGACCTTATTGTCGCTGATCAAGTGCTTTTTGGGGCACCTCGAATTGATACAGTGTTTTCTGTTCCGATGGTCTCAAACAGACTATCAATAGGCTGCCAAAAGCTTTTGTCCTTGCCCCTAAATTCCCCTTACACCAACCAAAATCACTTATTTTTCTTCTTGCTACTTGATTACAGGGGTTACTACAGATGCAGCACATCAAAGGGTTGTACAGCCAAAAAACAAGTGGAAAGATGCATAACAGATGCATCCATACTCATCATTACCTACACATCAAATCATAACCATCCAGGGCCCACTTATCATTCCTCCACCAATCAGAATCAAGAGTTCATTGAACCTTCACTCCCAGAAGTCACAGAGGATATTCCCGAAATACCAGACCAAGATCAAGAACCAGAAATAAAGGATCAAGAAATCCCATTACCCAATGATGACCGTTTCCACTATTTCCTTTCTCCTTTCAATTCTGCTCAAGAAATCATTATGAATCAAGAAATGAACCTTTTCAAAGAAAATCTGCAAAACCCATATGATTTTGATTCACACAGAGTGCATATAAATGAAGAGCCCCTTTTATATTCTCATCCAATGAACTTCTCAGCATCTAAATCAGAAGAAAACGACTTCTTTGATGAGCTCGAAGAACTACCCATCTCTTCATTTGCAACAGATTTCATGAGAAGCAGTACTTTGTTTGAGGAAAGGATTCTTGTAGACCTTTCTTGAGTCCAGCATTCACCTTCAATGCTTGCAGTGATAGTTAGAGAAATGTACTTAGCAGACTAGTTGTTCATAAAGATGTAGCTACTATTTTTATTTAGCAAAGTTGAGTAGCACTTTGATGCGTATGTAGCATGTTAAGGATTAAGCCTTAATCTCGAGAGCAATTTCAATGCACATACTTTCTGCGTATGTTAAGGATTAAGCCTTAATCTCGAGAACAATTTTAATGCATATACTTTCCGCTTGCTGACGCAGTTTCTATTAAACCTAAAACCAAGATACAAGGTTTCCAAAGCACCTCTCATGTACCAAAAAGGTCAAAACATCCCCTCAAAAGCCATTAATATTGAAACAGCTTAATACACGCGTTAAATTTTCAATACTCATAAATAAAGTTGCCCCCAAATGGGTCGAACCCCAGGGTGCCTACCAGCCCCTGCAATTCCTTGTTAATTCTTTGCTGTCGACGAATTAAGTGTACAATATGGTTGATCTCTAGACACGGGAATGAAAAGGACAAAAGGGTAGTGGTTTCTATCGTCTTTCCCATGACTTGATAAAGAAACTGCATGAGAATCACGAGGATTAGTGCCTAGAGATTTTTATTTCATCTTTGCTCTTGGAGTGGGTCGATTTGATATAATATAACATGAGAAATGCTAATTGTATATGCTGTTTTAACAGATAGGGTAACAGAATGCTGAGTTGGCAAGATTTTACATCATTTGAAAAAAAAAAAAAAAAAGTTAAATCAGCCAATGAAATCTTGTCAGTTCTATACAACCCGTCTGTTTTTGTACAAGTAGCATTTTTCATATAACATTGGCAGTTTTCTAGATAGGATCTGTTCCGGTGTCGAATCCGCCTCCTCTAAAGCAGTAAACTAGCCCTTGTGTTTATTGGCACCTTTAACAATTTGTACATTTCCAGTACAAATTGCCAATTTTTAAAGGCTGGAGAATCCCATTTGTGGCATAAGATTCCAAACCATTTGATTTTTTTTATCCTTCCCATACATTTGGCTTTTCCAGTATCTTATAGGTTGCTTCAAGGAATGTTTGGCTTATAATATTATAACTTATTTCCTTCATTAATGTTATCTACATAGTTCAATCCACATTGCGAAACACATTATTAAAATGTTCCTTTTATAACCTGATGTTTTTTTTTTCGTGAAGGTTTAAAAAGCTTTTAGTTCCGTCCACAATTCCGCGCATGTATTACCATGTAGAAAGCATATACATATTTGTATATTATGATACAAAGTAGGCCTGGGCGCGGTTCGGGTTG